>RJWM01043570.1:0-13738 GCA_004363535.1 Dasyprocta punctata | reverse complement strand
ATAACTATTATATTGATGGATGTAGGAAAACAGGTTGCAATATTCAATAGCTCTTTCTGACTTAAAAAAAATATGCTTAGTGAGAAATAAGAAAGAAAAAACCTCCTGAGGTCACCTACGATCATTTGTGCAGCATTCTTGATTGCAAAATGATAGTCATGGGAACATCAGCGTCCGGAGGCGGGGGTGCCGTTTCGAGCGGCGTGAGCCCAGATGGGGTCACAGGCTTCTCGCACAGTTCTCACCGTGACAAAGTGGTGTGGAGCTGGGACCAAGCTCCCAACCTGGGCTGGATGATTCCAGAGCCCCTCATCCCTGTCCTACCTCTGTCACAGCTTCCTGCAGATCCGGAGCTCCTCCTCGGTACAGACCTGCACACAGCAAAGGCAGCAGATGTGAGCCAAAACAAACAAATACGCAACAACGATGAAAAGAATCTAAGCCATGAGTGCCAGGAGGTGGGATACTGGGGGTGGGGGTGGGGCAGAGTCTCACTATATGACAGAATTACCCAGGCTCTGCTCCACCTTGAAATCCTCCTGTCACAGCCTCCTGGAGTGCTGGGGTTACAGGCGTGCACCACCCTACCCAGCTGAATTTCATTTCTTTAAGACCTGGAAGCAATGATAAGAATTATAGGATCTGAAAAGTCATCATTGCTTACGTTTCTCTCGGTGCTTTATGAGACAGACGGAAAGGAGCCGGCAGTGTGCCGTCGAGGCCCTGACCCGGACATCAGGTAAGGACCGTGTCTCCAGGACCTCAGCCAGGTCGGGCAGTGACAAATCTATCTGTGTTCACAAACAGGAAGAGGCCAGCAAGTGGGGCTGCTGATAGCCATTCACTTCGGAATCCAGGATAGACTTGGTCTCGATCCAGAGCAGCCCGTGAGTACCCTGTGGCTTTGGGAAGAGGACAGCACGGGCCATGCGGCCTGCAGGCCACAGTTCGGGCAGAGATGCCAGCAGCCGCATGTCCCCTCGGGCTGGACTCGAGTAACGGTGGGGCCCACAGGGAGCAGGAGGAGCCTGGGCCGTGCCCACCGTGTGCCAGTCAGGCTGCGATGCCCAGGTGGGGGTGCGTTTCCCACAGCCTGGTCTCAGGTGTTTACGCATCCTGGTCCTGCACTTGGGGGCTGGGACTCAAACCCAAGGACCTCCAGCAGGGCCAGGCAAGGTGGGCTGCAGACCCGCAGCCCCACCCGAGCCTGGCCTTCCACCTCTCCTGCTGCCTGTCCTGGCCCAGCACACCCTTCCTGGAAACCCTCTTCTCCCTCTCCCAGAAGACAGCTCTTGTTTCTAATAAAGAAATGCTGACTGTCTGGGGACCGGAAAATCTTGACTGTCAGCCCTTGGGCTGGAGGGAGTGGCAGCCAGAGAGGTGGAAACGAACCTCAGCCAGAGCGAGCAGGCGCAGAGTGGGGTGGTTCCCAGGTCCAGTGACCAAGCCCTGCCCAGGCCGTGGACCTCCACACACAGTGAGGGCGCTCATGAGCTCACACCCTGCAGAGCTCCCAGACACACTTCCGCCAGATCTGAGGTGTTCACATATTTTAAAAAATACATTACAGTAAAAGACACATTGCCATGCTCCCCTCCCTTCAGACACAATTATCCCATTGTTCTTGCCGCTTTCGGGAGCAGTTCTGGAAGTTCTCTTTCATGAGTATCTTTAAATTCAGTAACCGCTGTTGCCAAGTGCCATCGGAGGGAAAGGCAGGTTCATAAAACGTGATGAGTCCTCATCCACCTGATTCACCGGGTCTGGCGCCAAATGACTTCTAGTTCTTCCCCAAAGTCAAGATGACCAGGAAAGGGAAATGTTTGAGTCAATTCAGGATATCAAGGCAGCCAGCACACACAACTAAAGACACTCAGGAAAGAGGACTCCAGAGCTGCTGCAGAAAGTGCCGAGAATGATGGGATGTGTGTGTTCAAAGCGAGGAGGAGGATTTTGAGGGGGATCCACAGCAGTGCCTCTTATGCTATAATTTTTTTAAAGCTTAAACGTTTACTTTTGGACTGCTTCTTGTGTGTTACAGCACATGCATGGTGTAGCTTGAACTCTGTACATGTACAAAGTATAGCATACAGACACACACACACACACACACACACACACACACATGCTCAAGGCACAGCTTGGAGTAGCTCTCCAGAGGAAAGTTTGGTAAAGAATTTAATAACACAGAACTTGTTTGTAAAAATCCAAAACAAGCTTATTTGAAACAATGTTTGTTAACTATTTGGGGCCCTCATGGGCGGTACTGTACAACTGCTTCCTCAGAATGCACCACGTGGGCCAGGCCTTAGTGGGCGGCCCTGGCCAAGGATGGGTGGCCAGACCCTGTGTGGCAGCACAGGGGCCTGTCCATGCGCTGAGGTTCCCCTCACCCCACCTGCAGCAGCTGCGAGCCTGAGCTGGGTGGGGTCCGGGGAGTCCACACTGGGCAGCCCATGATGCCGGAAGCGAGGAGTAGACGGAGCTAACCTGTGGTGCAATGAGGTTTACAACGAAGTGCGAGTACGTAGAGAAACCTTTCTCCCTGCACTAAATTAACCCTAAACCCTCAGAGCCCAGTCCCTTGTGAGACGTGCTATCCGGTGTTGCGTGGAGTCCTGGTGTCCCTGCTCAGCCCCGCTGTCCGGAAGCCACACTCACGTGATCACAATGCAGAGACGGCATCCGCGCCCCGATGCCTTGCCAGCAGTCGCAGGGGCTGATGTGATTTGTTGGGCGGGCTCCAGTCTGGCTGATACTGGCCGTGTGATGTTGGAGTAGTTTATGTACACCCAGAGGCTCTTTCCTGAATTACAGAGCCTTTGCGAACACTGAAATAAATACACAGAAATGCTGAAAAAAATTAAAGAAAACATTTCCACCTCCTGCAGTTCCCTTTGCAACTTGCTGCTGGGCTGAGTTTGACAAATATGCAAATGTACGTTGAATTGCAGGCGCAAGGCGCATTTCAAAGGGTTTAGAGTTTCTTATCAAAAGGTGTGCAAAGGATTCTGGGCAGTAGATCAAGCGGTTGGCGCTGACAGCCTGACTTTGCTAGTTTTAGCTGCTCTAAATTAGATGTAAATAAATGAGCTGACAGACAGAACGGACTCGCTATTTTGCTGCTGGCTGCCTGAGTGTGTGACGAAGATCCTTAGACGCTGGGAAGCAGTGACCCCTTCCAGAACCCTGTGGACCCGCAGTAGCAGGGGGGACCAACTCCCTGACTGGGTGAGATGAAGGTGGTGGGCATAGCTACTCTGGGGCTTTGGTTGCAGTCAGTCAGGTGGCTGAAGAATTGAGGGCCGGAAACATTTGCAGATGGCCTCTGAGACTTGTGCCTGACCTCAGCTTGCTAGAGAAGGGACCAGGATGCAACCACACTATGACAGCAAGACAACAGCAAGGTCAGAGTGACAACAGGGGCACAGGAGTGCAAACTGGCCTCATAGTGCCCACTCCAAGGCAGTCCCCAGGGGCAGAGCCTGGGGGATCAGTAGATATTCTGGGGAGGTGACCACTGCAAGCCACAGAGGAGAGAGAGAGGGAGTCAGGGAAGGAAGCCCTCGGGGGCCAGGAACACCTGGGCAGCAGCAGGCTGGGGCCCCGCTGCCCCGTGCTTGGAAAGGTCCCACCCACAGTAGAGAAAGCTGCAGCCTTGGCCCATGAGCCCCGACTCCCCACTGTTGGGGAGCTGCTTCCAGGGCAGAGACCCCAGGCATGAGGCCTGTGCATCCTCAGAACTGGTGGCGACTCGGGACATGGGTGCACACCAGAGCATCTGTCACTGTGGCGCTGAATCAAGGCGCCCCAGTGGCACATAGCACCTCACTGCTTCCTTTCTTCTGCTCGGCCACGGGGGCCTAGAGCAGCAGGGACCCGCTACAGTGCTCCTGATGCAGGCAGTGCAGCGACAGAAGCTTCCAGCAGGACCGCGTTTGGGGTGGCTGCAGCAAGCAGACATTGCCTCCGAGACTTAGCACCCAGCGAGGCCGACTTGGTCTCTCCTTCCCCCAGCACCACGCCTGCCACTGAAGATGCCCAACGCATGTTTGTGGAAGGAGAAATACATTCACACATGGACAAAAGACGGAAAGGTGGAGAATCGGGGGACTTCAAGCACGGGTGTGGGTGAGGCTTTGGAAATCCCTTTGACAAAGAAGTCAACTGTGGAGGAGCATTCAGTGATCGCAGGGCCCTGACATCCTCTGTCTGGGCCTGGTCCTCCACAGGATCCCACACTGGGAAAGCCACGGGAAGCAGGGGGCACAAGACAGCTCAGGAAACTCCGACATCAGCAAGATTTACATTTAGCTATAAGGTGAGGCGGTGACTGTTTCTTATTTTCTCACCTGAAAAGTCAGAGCATTAGGCTTAGCCATTGTTATTGTCTCCCACCCTTTAAGGCTAAAACAATGCGATTTGGTTTAAAATGGATAAACATAATGAACCAAAACCTCAAAAACACATCCCAAAATTTTTGCTCTGTTCACTGGAAAAGTTACATTCTTTAGATCACTATCGCATTTTTCTTCCTATTTGCTACTGTTGATGTTATGTCTTTGTCAACACCCAAGTGTCCAGGTGTAATGCCATCCTTCAGTCAGAAGAACTCCGGCTAGCTTCTCTCCCAAGGCACATTTCCTTGGAGCCCAGCTGGATGCACCATCATGTGCCTTTCCCGCGACTTCTGTGAGAATATACTCATTGGCAGCAGAGCGACAGGTTAACAGGTTTTTCTTAAGCAACTTAAAGATGCCCTTTGTCTCTGGTCTGTTTCCAGCAAGGCTTCAGATTGGCTTGCCGTCCTTGCTGACTGTGCCCTGAGTCCTTTGATCGCTCCCCAAATCCACCCCTATGGATTTTCTGTCCATCCATCGACTCTGCAGCTTTCTCACTGAGTCTGGCTGAACTTCTCAAATCTAGAAGTTAGTTGCTTTTCATCTGAGATGGGGAGGTTTGGGCTGGTTCTCTGCCTCAACCTCAGATTTCTTTGGTGGGCGCACATGAGTGTGTTTTACGATGTATGGTCATGTCCGAGACATCGGTGAGCTCTGCCTACCCTTTCTTTATTTTCGTCCCTCAGGTTCTACCAGGGTGCTGACCACCTCTTCTGCCTGCCATGGAGGCCGGTGACTGCTGTCATCTGAAATACGGAACATCTCGGTTCTTCAGACATTCCTTAGTTGTTCACTCGACTATGTCTTCTTTAGGTCCTTGAACATATTTTAAACATCTGCTTTAAACTTTTGTGTCTGCTAACTCCAACATCTAGAACATCTCAGCAACTGCTGTTTGACATTCACTACTGGCTCGACTGTGAGTCACAGTTTATTTCTCTCTCTCTTTTTTTTTTTTTACACTGCAAATGATTTACTGCAAAATTTCTGGATTTTTGTTTTATTTTTCCAAAGAGTGTTGAATGTTAAAGACTTCATTCATATAACAGAAAGTTCAGTTATTGACTGATTAATGTGACTACTGGAGGCTGGTTTTCTTTTTTGCTGAAACACATGGTAGAAGGACCAGATGTTTTCCAAACCTGGGCCCTCTGGTGCCTCAGCGAGCTCCCTCAGGATGGCACTGAGGTCTCTTTACTCTGGCAGAGGTGGGGCACTGGTGTCTGTGAGCTCTGCCCCCCTCTGGTACTTCTGCTGCTCTCTTGACCCTCAGCGGGCACACCAGAAGGAGTGTCTCCAGCGCGTCCTGCAGTCTGTGGCCATGGCTTCCGCCACGGAGACTCCTGGGTTATGGCGTTGCCCTGTGTGTGGCACAGCATCTCAGACTGCCCAGATTTATAGTTTTATTGGAGGAGAGCTCATCTAACATTGGCTACTCTGTCTTGGCTGGGAGGGAAATCATGGTCATTACCTTGTAGAAAAGCACACTGTCATGAATTATTAGTATCTATATTTTATACACTAATATATATCTATTTATACTAATATATATTCTATACTAATATATTTATATTAGTATTTATAGCTATATTTCTGTATCTGAAAAATGAAAAAGTATATATATATATAATATATCTATATACTCACACATTTGTGTGTGCATGAATGCTTTCAGTTAAACATTCTCTGCAAAGCTGGGCATGAGAACAAGGTCTGCCAGCAGTGCAGAGCATTAGGAATTTTGGAGGAGACAAGACACGTGGACCCCGTTAGTGCTGTTTTTCATCCAAGTGTAGTCAAGTATAAGGAGGTGAGAAATTTGAGTTTAGGAAACAGATTAAGGTTCATCGCGTTACAGAAAAGGGGGCTGATGCCAGGGGAGGTTAAGTGACTGTTACATGGTCTAACATGGGAAACGGAACGCGAACTACTCCATCTGTGTTTCCCCAGCACGTATTTACTGCATGTTTTCTGGATTCCATGTTCTGCGCAAGCTGTTTTAAGTTATAAGGCAAGGCGTGAATTCAAAGTTTCATTACCTCCTGGAGCTCAGACTAGAGGGCTGAGAGCTGCGGGTGTGAGCTCACTGGTATCACCCCATGCCTGCAGTCCAGGGCAATTACCCCACACCAGGTGCAAGTGTGATGAAGTGGAGGGTGTAGTAGGGAGGAGGCTGATTCAACATGAAGGGCTGGTGAGACGTAATGCTAATGGGGAAACTGATGGACGCATAAGAGTGAACTGGGAAAGTCACAGGAAGTGCATCCCACCATCAGCAAAGGCTCCGCAGTGGAAAGGTCTTCAGCCCCTATGAGGGTGGGAGAGAGTGCCGTTTGCTAAATTCAGAGAGCAGGCACAAGCAGAGGGAGAGGTCAGTCGGCTCAGATTGGGCACAGCTTTGGGGCTGTGCCAGGAAAACTGATCTTTGTCCTCAAGACAATGGTAAGCTGGCAGAGCAGTGGAACATGTTATTTCCCAAATCATGGTGACCAAACATTACAAGACTTCTTTTGGGCAGGCTGGTGCCCAACAGCCAGTGGGATTTTGTCCCCCACACAGCCACGAGACCCAGAGTACGTCATGGGGTGCCCGCCTGGCGCTGTGGCATTGGGAATGCACACCTCTCCTAGCCACAGGGAAGAGAGACCCAGGGGTAACACAGCGTCATTCATTGGCATTGGCTGGGACTGTGTATGTGTCCCACCCACTGCTTAGAGCCTGGAACTCAGAGGAGGGTGTGGAAGAACCCAGGAGCTTGCCAAACTATTTTCACCTGATATGCCCCAAGGAGAGTCTCTGGTGGGTCACAGTGTGGGACCTCTGCTTTGGGGTCCCCCCGGCAAAGGGCAGAATGGGTCGGATTTGGAATGCACCCGCAGGAGTCACAGGTCCACCTGCATCTCACTCCACGGCTCCCTCACGCTCTGCTGCCCACGTCCACTCAGCACAGGACCTCGGAGAGTGCTCACCAGTCAGTGACTTAAGGCCCCCAGGCTGCACATTCCCACCCCTGTGCAGGCGACCAGGCCCAGTCCAGGCTGCACATACCCTGGCTCAGAGTCCTTAGACCGGGGCCTTGAGCAATACTCCCCCTTAACGTTTTTCCCCTTAAAGTGATCATTACATATCTTTGGGACTTCAGTGTGGTGACTGAAGATCTCCAGACATTTGCAAAGCCTTTTGACATTTTCCGGGTGATTCCTGTCCCAACAGTTCATCACTCAGCTCTCTAACTCCCTACCCACACACTGAACACCTGAGAAGGAGCTGGTGCCCCGACTGCAGCGTCTCAGCTGCTCTGTGCCTCCTTGGGATCCCAGGAGAAGATCATAAATCATGCCTCTCCACTGCAAAGGCATGGACACTCAAAGATCCCTTTGGTCAGCTTTCCCTGGGGCTTCTCAACCCTGTGGTTCTGCAATGCTGATGACGTCATCCAAAACATGACATTGCAACATGGCTCTCACTGTGGAGAGCCCCTCTGTGTCCTGGCCTCGGGGATAGCAAAGGGACTTTACCCCCAGCACACAGCATGCTTTGTCTTGGTTAGCTTTCACTCATTGCTGAGGCAGAATACCTGATGCCCAAAATTAGGGAAGGAAAGGTTTATTTCTTACAGTTCTTGGAGGTTTCAGTCCATATTCAGTGGGCTGCAAGGCAGGGCAGCGTGGCGGGGCAGACATTCATGGTGGCTGCCAAACAGCAAGGCATGAACCCCAAAAGTTAGAACACACTCTCTTCTCGCCTTTATACTGTATGACGGCTCCACCCCTGGGCGGGTGCAACACTCGCATCACCAATCTCGTGCCAGACAACAAACCAATCACAAATACCAGACTCAGCCCCCCATCCATGACAACATGAAGCTTTGGGGGGGACACAAGACCATACCCATAACATGCTTCATCATCCAGGAGGTCACAGAAAACTGCAGGGGCCCTTCCTCTGCTGGAAGCAGCCACCTCCAGGAGGAGTTTCAGGAGCACGGAGGTATCCAGGAGGCCCAGCCGAGGAAGGAGGTCCCCAGAGACCCTGCTGGAGAAGCCAGCTAAGACCCGCGATGCCTCCCCCATCCCCTTCCTGCAGTCAGCCTCTTCCATCCCTCTATCCCCGCCCTTCCTCCCTCACCTGCCTCTGCCTCCCCATCTCTGGGCTGGGGGCCCTGCTCACCCACGGCCTCACTTCTCCCGAAGGGCCCTGCTGTGACCTCTGCCCTTGGAGGAAGATTTCCGTCACCCAACCCTCTTCTCTGCCCCACTTTTCATCTCCCCAGATTCTGTCTCTGTCCCTTGTCCTTTGCCAACACCCTTTCTAGAAGGCTGATTCTCAGGGGACAACTTGCACAGGACTTCCCCTCCCCCAGAGACAGTCATGACACCAAATCCCCAGTGGCTGTCATGCTGCCAGTCTGTGGACCCAACTTAGAGAATTGCTGCTTTTCAAACTCTCTTTCATGATGAGACACAGGGGCCAGATTTTCCATGCCACCCTCTTTGAGGACCTTGTGTTGTTTGACACTCTTCACCTGTCACCTAAAGCCCACCCCGAGTGCATTTCTCACAGCCCTGTCCGGCCTTCACCTCCCGGCCACCCCTTCCCACCCTGTCCCTCGGCGTGGATGTGCTCTCAGAAGTCCAGGTCTCACTGTTTCTCCCCTTTGGAGAAAGAAGGTCACACTCGCACCTGTTGGCTTAGGAAATATTTTCAGCCTGATGCCAATCCCTCCACTTCCGGGATGTAAATGCTGCTGGTGTGCACGAATTCCCGAGTCCTCTGCAGATTCCAGTGAGTGCTTCATGACACCGCCTCTCACTCAGCCACCCTTCCCATCTCCCCCTGACCTCCTGGAGAAGCACTGCTGTGCTGCCTTCGCCTCCACGCTCTCCTCCGGGCAACAATGGTCCAGGGCTCTCGAAATCCAGATCCTGATGTCTGCAATGACGATTGCACTCAAGACTGATAGCCCTGCTAAGTGCCTGACAAATTTCCACCGAGCTTCCAATAAGGCCCTATCCCATTTTCCAATAAAGCTGATGAAACCTGATAAAGGAGCGTTAGAGGAATCAAAACGCCCCCAGGCTAAGTGGAATCATATCTCATGAAATTCCACATTCAGCAACATCTATATTGGAAATATTAAAAAATTCATATATAGTGAAATGATAGATACTTATGTCACCATTGTAAGAAGTTAGGCTGATGGCACCATCCCCGCCTCCTGGAAGAAGGCACCGTCCCTGCTTGTTGACAAGCAGCCCTGGGAGCCATCCTCAGAGCGGAACTGGATGAGCCCTGTACAGTCCTCACCCTCCACTGGCTGGGCCCCCACTAGGCTTGCATTAAATGCAGCTGGGCATCCCAAGGCTGTAGGACCTCCCTCAGCTGTGAGGACAGATGTGTGTCCAGGTGGCAGGTGGCAGGCATGGGAGCCTGGTGTCCTTGTTCCCAGCCAAGTGTCCTTCCTATGATGCCAAACTCAAGTTCTTATGGATTTGAAGCTGTTTAACTGGCCTCTTAGCACCCCAGGCAGGGTCAAGATTGGGAAAGTCAAGATTGGTACCCCTCAAACACTGACTGATTCCTTACTGAATGATATCCTTGCCAAGGGTACTCGAGATGCCACAGTCCTCCTGGCACTGGCTGTGGTCCTTCTCCATCCCTCCCAAGTGTGAGTACCTAGAGACACTTATAGAGTCCCAGGACCCAGGAAGTGGGGGGCTCCCCTATACTGTGGCCACTTGGTTGATCAGGGTGGAGTTTAGAGAAGTTGGCTGGTTTTGGGATCCACCCAGAGGATTAGTGGAACAGAGTTGTGAATGTGTCTGGGGAGGTCATAGAGGTGTAGTCCTGGGGTCCAGGTCTGGTTTCTCACTCCTTCTCTGCCCTGTGCCCCTGCCCTGCTTCCAGGCTGCCACCATGTCCTTCCAGCATAATGTTCTTGCCTTGGTGCCAGAGACCACGGACTGAATCCTCTGAAACCATGAGCCAAACAAACCTCTCCTCTCTTGTGTTGTGGGTGTTAGAATTGTGTACCGCCTCTCTTGCACTGGTGCAGACATTCTGGTAGGAAAGCAGAATTCATTAAGTGAATTCACCTGTATTCTCCTGCCACAGTAAGAGCTTGCCATTCAGACATTTCTACCATGGCAGTCAACAACCACCTTGCCCCATGTGAAACCAAGGAGGGCAAAGTTCAGTGGACAGTCTATGGTCTACAGTTTCAGAGGGCCACCAGGCCCCATTTGAAGCTGGGTGAGTGTCAGTCCAGGTGCCTGGGGTTGTCAGTGCTGGTTCTGTGCCCTGCAGTGTGGGCCACCTCTGGAGCTGCAGCCTTCTCAGTGTCCCCGTGGTCCAGGAGCACAGGCCTCCCAGCTCCCCACCTCCACTGCTCACATCCTGCATCATCCCTGATCAGAAAGACCACAGCCTGAAAGAATCCATGCAGAAGCACTGCCCCCAAGTCACAGGGCTGAGCTCTCAGATGCTATCCAAATCCACTGTCCCCCAGAGCCTCGGAGAGGGGACCTGGAGCCAGGGTCAGGAGACTTCACAGTTGCTTTTCAGATGTGAGTTGCCGCACTGTGCCGTAACTGGAGAGTTCCCACTTGGGACAGACGGGTGCGCCCTTCGCCTGGGCTGGGCATCTCATGATGGCCAGCACACACGGTTCTGTGGGAGGCTTAGGGCTGTGGGAGGTGGAGGGGATCTGCCTATTCCTTGGCTTCGCCTCTGCAGCAAATGCATCTCTGCAGGTGCTTGCACAGCGTGCTTTGACCATGACTTTTTAAGGTCAGAAGAATCTGGGACAAAGTTTTGTCTTTAGCTGGACATGGGAACAAATAGAATATTGTCACCAGGTGCCAAGCACTTACCTCCATCAAGTTAAATGTAAAAGAAAGATACAGTTCCTGGTGACAAACAATCTAAAATGCACCAGCACAGATAACGAGACAGAGTGAGTGCTTTGGAAGATTCTTTAAATTTTCTCACAGTAACAAAATAATTCCTGGGTCAGTTTTTAACAAATTCATATTTATGCTAACAAATTATGGCCTACAGTAAATTATTAGTATATTAGATGATAATACAGAAAACATACTACTTGATAATAGTAATGTTATGTATAATTCTCTGTAACAATATATTAATTTATTAAGTACCTATATATTTAGATGACTTATGTGTAGATTTATAAGGCATGATCATCTTAATTAACTTTCAGTTGCTGTGACAATGTCTAAGAAGGTCACCTTGAGATAAAGTTGTATTTCAGCTCACAGTGTCAGAGGTTTCAGTCCATGGTTGCTTGGCTCTGCTGCTTCGGGGCCTGTGGTGAGGCCAAGTGGCTCCCTTTATGGCAGGAGAGAGAGTGGGAGAGGGAGAAAGAGAGACAGAGACAGAGACAGAGAGAGAGAGAGGAGAAGGAAGGAAAGGGAGAGGGAGAGACAGGAAGGAGACAGGAAGAGGGCACTGAGGATAAATCCGCCCTGCAAGAGCACACTGCCTGCTTATGGAGCATCTTTGGTGCCCTTGCAGAGCCTCAAGTGCTCGGACACAGCTTTTGGAAGGTGGTTGGATCACCGGGGGCTCTCGGGAAGTGGGGCCTGGTCAGAAGGGCAGGCTACCTGGGTGTGGCCCTCCCCAGCTCCTCCCTTGACTCTCCGCTTCCTGTTTGCCGTGCTGTGAGCAGCGTTTCTCAGCCAGCCCCTTCCATCGTGCACTTCCTGCCTTGAAGCCAGCTGCCCTTGGACTATGAGCCCAGATAAAACTCTTCTCTGTTAGCCTGTGGGTGTCAGGTGTTTTGCCACAGCAAAGAAAGTGACTGAGGCACACAGGCTGTGACTTACCATCTCCGGGAGACCCCGCCTCCTTCAGTTTCCACCTCCTGAGTCCACCTCTCAATTGTCCACGCATCACGAAATGACCAGGGCCCTCCTGAGCCAATTTACCCTCAAACCTCTGCCTCTGAATGTAGCTGCCCTGGGGACCAAGCCTTTCACACCTGAGACTTCGTGGGACACATCAGGACTGAGCCTGGTGACAGTGCTGACAGTGTGGGGTCGACGCGTGTGTACCAACACGGCACGCAGACGCCTGAGCCACCTTCCCGTAAAGCGAGGTCCGTGCGGAGCACAGGGCGAGGGTGCTGCAGCTGGGTGGGCAGGCACAGCTCTTCTTGGGTGGGCGGGGTCTCCTGGGAGAGCTCAGACAACATCGAAGTCATTACGGCTGTAGGAGGAAGGGGTGGGGCAAAGCGCATGGACAACTCGGAGGCTGGCCCTGCCCTCTGCTGCGGTGACAGGCGAGGAGGGTGACGGGTGGGGCACCTGCAGAAAAGGCGGCTGCCTTTCCCGGCTTTCAGGAAGGAAGTCACACCTGGCCATGCTCTAGGAACCCATCAGTGGGCCTGAGCATCTTGCTAGATGTTGGGGGCTGTGATTAGCGGAGCCAGCGACACAACTTAACCTCCGCCCCTGCTGTCTGGTACATAAGTGACAGTGCTGATATATTTAAAGTCAACCTGTACTTACAAATGCATGCAGCTACAGATGAGTTCACTGGACCTCCAAAACTCACAGAAATGCTCTCTGCCAACTTCTGAAAAGCCCAGGGCTCTCTGGCCTCTCCTACCGCCTGGCTCAGCAGCCTTGGTGTCTGTGCAGGTTAGAGAAGCCGGACATGGCTGAGGTGAAAGGAAGCTGCTTCCCTAACTCCCCCACGCGGCATCGCTCAGGGACCTCACATGAGATGAGATGGAAGTGGCTTTGATAATTGTCTTCCAAACACAGGAAGTGTCAGAACATCTTAAAAAGCCCAGCTTTCTATTTCTCTGGGTCCTCCTTGAGCTACTCTTAGGGCTATCCAAACATGCCCTAGTGAAACCTTTGTAGTTTCCCCTGATAAACTAAGCCTAAATTCTGCGGGAGATGACAGATGACTTCATATACCATGCAAGCAAGCCCAGACAATAGCTTTAGCCATGACTGATTACCTCGCAGTAACCCACTTTATGTTAAATGCATTCTTGCTGTTCAATTCCACCACTGTAATTTTGTTCTTCTGCATTCCCCGGCCCTCTGTGGACTAACCAGGTTCCTTCGGTAATGATTTCTTTTCTATTGTATTGTTTTCTGCATAATCAAGTTGGTAGGTGGGGGTTTGGGTGACACGGCCATCTGTCAAGTTCATTTGCTCTGAAAATGCAAGAAATAATGGCCTCTACAACTTGGGGCTATCCGTTATAGGAGCAGCAGATCAGCTTTTACCCTGCGCTATCTTCTCATCTCTCCAAATTATTCTTCTTCTTTCAATAAGATGCAAGACACTTCCTCCTACAA
>RJWM01043569.1:0-13741 GCA_004363535.1 Dasyprocta punctata | reverse complement strand
TGTCGCTCCAATACCTTGGCCTGTAGGCCCATACACAAGCGCTCGTGGTGCCGGTAGCGAACCAAGCCGGGGGCGGCAGCGCGCAGGGAGCGCAGAAACTGGAGGACTCGAGGGAAATGCTCCACGCAGCGTTCGCGCACCACTCGCCAGCTGGCTGCGGCGGCAAAGCGCCAAGTGGAGGGACCGGCCCCCTTGGGGGTGGTCATGATCGGGCTATGCCCCGGGTGAGGCCTTCTAAATCCTTTCCTAAGGACAGGGATTCCGGCAGCCCTCAGACAGTCCAGTCGTTTCTTCCCCGACGGGCAGTTTGCGATCTCCCTCGGCCATTTCGGTAGAAATGGAGTCTCGCTGTGGAACCTTAATTCAGAAACGGGCCGTCTGAGAGGGGACCCGATAGCTCAACTTGAAATGCTGCGGCTCTCTAGAAAGCGAGAGACCGGACTTCAGTTCTGACAGTTTTCTCCTGGAAAGTGCGGGAGAAGAGAGCCAATAGGCGGACAGACAGGGATGTGTGTCGTGACGTCATAATATGGCGCCTAGCCGCTCCTGCGCGGCTCCTCACACCGGCTTTCTAAGGCTGGTAGACCGGGTGGTTGAGTGGTGGAGGTTGACCTTTATATCCTCTGCCTTTCTTCTTGAGACCGGTAGAGAAAAGTCACGTCGTTCTCGAGGTCCGAAGTTAGAGTTCAGCTGGGCCACTTTCAAATACCGTACCTGGTCTGGGAATAAAATAATCAGAAGGGCTGGGGATGAAGCTCAGTGAGAAGACCCTGGGCTTCAATCCCCACTAATGCAAGTAAATATAAACAAGTAAACGGATAACAATTTTAAAAATAGTTTTCTTATCCAAATGTCTGTTGTGCACACAACTATAAGCAAAGTTTTAATGAATATACTATTCTTACTATTTTGTCATCCTTTCTAGTGTCTGCCTCTGAGTCCATCACCAAGCACTGAACCAGGCACACACTGTATACTGTGTTGACTGAGTTAATTAACCTGCCTTGACCTGCTTGTAAAACTTAGTGAAACTGCGCGGGCTTTTGCGCCATTTCTTCCATTCCTAGACCTAATGGCTCACATTGTTTTCCTCACTACTAGATCAGTCTTGTAAAAGGATCCACACATTTAGTATATGTTACTGAATTGAGCACAGCCTCCACATATTCAATTGGCCATGAGACACCTACTGCCAGATACCACAGATTGGACATGTGTGAAATTTTAGTTACATTACATTTTTTCATGTATTTATTCTCTGATTCTGTCTTCTTCCTTTCTTTATGTAGACTGAATTTCTGACCTGTATCATTTTCATTGCTTCCAAAGAGTTTCTTCTAATACGTCTTGAAAAGCAAGTCTACTGGTGACAAATCCCATCAATTTTTGTTTAAGTATTTCTGCCTCCTCTTTGAAAGGTTATTTTGCTTTGCACAGAATACTAGATTTGAAGGGCTTTTGTTTTCCCTCCTTCGGTGCTCTAACTACTCCATTCTTGATTGATCGGTTTCTGAATGGATATTAATGTAATTTTTTTTGGTACCTGGAATCAAACTCAGGACACCGAGCTATTAATGTAATTCTTATCTTTGCTCCTCTGTAGAAAACTTTCCCTGGCCTACTCCTTGCTTCTTTCAGTACTTGTTTTTTGTCTTTGATTATCCGCAGTTTGGTATAATGTGCCAAGGTGCTACTGGTTTTTGTTTTATTTGTATTTATTTTCTGCTCTCCTTTGATTTGGTTGGTGTTTATCATGGTTGCCATTCTCTAAGTTCCTGGATCTGCATTTGATATCATTTGTTTTGGGAAATTCTCAGTCATTATTGCTTCACACAGTTCTTTTATTCTCTCTTTGCTATTTTCATTTTGTGTGTAAATCTTTTGTAAGGATCCTAAACTTCTTGGATATTCTGTCTTTTTCATTTGTTTTCCTCTGCCTTTTCTGTTTTGGAAATTTCTATTGAAATTTCTTCAAATTCATTGATTCTTTCCTCTGCCTTGTTCATTCTTCCTGGAATCATCAGACCATCTTTATTTTGTTAGGGTTTTTTTTTATTTCTACCGTTTACTTTTAGTTCTTAAGATTTCCATCTCTCTGTTTATATTGCCCACGTGTTATTTCATGTCATCTATTTTTCCTTTAGAATTCATAACATGTTTATCATAGGGATTTATTTTTTGCATTATGGGGTATTTAACTCAGGGCCTGGTGATGAGCTGTACTTCCCAACACCCCACCCTTTTTTGAGGCAAAGTGGGCTTTTCTAAGTTGTGAAATTGCCCACTATGGTGAATTAACTAATGGTCAACTTGTAACACCCAGCTTAACTGAATCAGCATGGGTCTGGGTGTGAAAAGCCCACTTGAGGACTGTTGCCAGCAACATAAATGGAGACATGGAGGGGAAGCTGGGCTGCTGTTGATTCTCCTAGAGAAGTTTATTACACTATTTTCCTGATATGAACTCAGCTGTTCTTATCGTCAGAGGAGCTCAGGTCCTTGCTGTCACTGAGGATGACTGCAGTTCTCTTTGGGGGAGCTCTGGTCCTTATCTTGAGTGTCACTGTCTGGCTCCAGGGGGCAGATCCTTCAGCCTCCTGGCACAGATCCTTCATCCCGCTGGCACAGACCTTCTAGCTTCCACCATTGGTTTTTGGGCCTTCCCAGTGCAGATCCTTGATACAGACTTGCATGAGACATTGTTGTGGGCTGTAGGTCTCCAGGTGGACTCATGGAGGACATTGCCATGGGCTTGAGGTCTTTACTTGTGCAGGACATTGCCATGAAATTCAGGTCCTCAGCTGGATTCTTTGGGTCTCTAGTGTGTCAACAGATCTGCACTCTTCCACATTTGACTTTTTGGGTGAATATTATAAAATAATCCTATATATTATGTGTCTTGTATTAAATCTATTCTTTTTTTTTTTTTTTTTTTTTTTTTGCGGCACCGGGGATTGAACTCACAACCTCGCGCCTGCCAGGGCAGGCGCTTAAGGCACTGAGCCAAACTCCCGGCCCTGGTTTTTTGAGGCAGGGTTGCACTGTGTAGCTCAGGCCGGTCTTGCGCTGGCGTTGTAGCCCAAGCCAGCCTCGAACCCACAACGCTCCGCCTACCTCAGCCTCCCGAGTGCTGGGATTAAAGGCGTGCACCACCACGCCTGGCTTTTAAATCTATTCTCTTGTAAACCCTAACTACAACACCCACCTTGGCCTGGAACTTCATATCCTCCTACCTCACCGCTCTCTCACACACACAGTGTTGGGTTTACAGATGTGTACCTTCATGTGTAGATAAGTACAAAATAAAATAGCATGGTAGGAAGAGCTCACCAAGATGGTGACTCTTAAGTAAGATTTAAAGGAGATGAGGAAACAAGCCATAGTGACATTTGAGGAAGAACTTCATATTTAGAGAATGCAGCATACAGAGGTTCTGAAGCAGGAGTGGTCCTGGCACTATGTGGGAAAGCAAAGGAGCTGGGGACAGGGATAGACTAGCTCAAGAGAGAGAATCGGGCTGAGGTCAGAGTGACAGGTAATCATAAGGAATCTGGCTTTGGTTGAAGCCAGAAGGTTTTGAGCAGAGGTTTGACAGATTGACCTCTTCGTTATGGCTACTATGTGATGAGTCACTGTTAGAGCTTATATGCAGTGTCCTTCAAAAACCTCATGTGTTTGGAAGGTGATTGAATATGGTGGTGCTATAGCTGGCTTGCTAGGAGGGGCCTGGTTGGAGGTGGGTTGCTGGGGGCATGACCTGGAAGGATATAACTCCCGCCCCAGCTCCGCCCTTTTCCTTCTGCTTCCTGGCTGCCATGATGTGAGGAGCTACTCATCCACCATGTCTCTCAGCCATGCTGTCTCTGCTTTACAGCCAAGTGCCGTGGACTGCAACTGTGAGAAAAAAATAAACCTCCCCTTTAAATTCTGGGTGGTGGGTATTTTGTTTCAGCAACAGAAACATGACTAAGATTTGGGGTATGACAGGGCAAGTATGGAGGCAGGAGAAGAACTAGGAAGCTGGTGCTGTAACCCAGCTGAGAGATGAGGGGGCTCTGGCAGAGCAGTAGCCACACAGATGACAGGAGCAGTCAGATTCTGGACACAAATGTATAGAAAACAGAACCCCAAACACTTGCTGACAGATTGGATTGAGATGTGAAAGAAAGAAAGGAGTCAAAGAGGACTCCATGATCATGAGCCCAAGAATTTGGAAGAGTAGAGCTGCCACTGACTGGGATGGTGATGCCTTGTGTTAACTTGAGAAGTTTAGAAGTTCAACTAAGCCACTCAGCAGGGAGCCAGAGTTTTTTACTTTGCAAACATTCCCATCCTGGGCAAGAGGAGGGCAAGGAGATTTTGTGAGTGCTACATTGGTGGGGTGGGGGGGTGGGCTGTGCAAAACATGAAGGAGGAAAAGAAACTTGCTCTTCCCCACTATTGTTCTGGCTGCTTTTGCTGGCTGCTGCCCTGAAGTGATGCCCCTGTGCCATGCCACCCTGCCTTAGAGCCTACTGATTGTAGACTGAAACCTCCACAAACAGTGAGCTAAATAAGTCTTTCTTTCCCTCATTTTGGGTGTTAGGTATTTTGTCCCAGCAACAAGAGAAAAGTAACAAAGATGGATGGAGTGACTGTGGGAGCACATGTTGCAGGGAAGCCAGAAGTCGCATTTGTCACATGGAACATCTGCTGGATGTCAGAGACAGTGAAAAACTGGTAGGTATATAAGGTTAAGGGGGGTTGAGCTAAAAAGCAGGTCTGGAGATACAGTTTCGGAAACAGCATGGCTGCTGCACCATTTCTCCTGCAGACCAGCCCTGCAGACCTTTCCCTTCCCCAAACTCCCCTCTTTCCTGGCCTGAGCACCTAGCTCCACCTCCCACCCTTACTCCCCCTCCAAGGCCAGGCTCACCCCATCTCCTCAGCGAGGGCATCCTAAAGAAATGAATCTTGCCCTGTCTGAGCTCCTCCAGCAATCTGCTTGTTGTGTTTTACACACTGAATATGACTGCATCTGCCAGTGCCTGCTAGGCTCCGTCCTTTCTCCTCTGCCTAACCCTCACCTCTGGTGCCTACTGAACCCAAGCCTTCATTGGGGTCCCTCTTCGGAGGCTCTCTGGGCGGTGTGTTCAGCACGGTCCTCTCAGGGAATGAGCCAACATCCCTAACTCTGAAGATGAGGTCTCTGTGGGCCAAGGCCTTGCACCTGCAGTCTGCTTCTGAGAGGTTTCTCGGGGCTGGTTTACGCCTTCTACTGCTTGTTAGCCATGTGGTTTATGACAAGTTACTTAACTTCTAGATTCTCACTTTCTGGCCCATAAATGGAAGTGAATTAAAATGAGGGGGTGAGATCAGATAGACTTGAAGGTGCCTCTGAGTGCCTGAAGGAGGGAAGCAGGGGTGTATATCATGCTAGAAGTTCTAACCTGAAATCTATAGCTTAACAGGTTATGGTTTGGTTCATTACAAATCTGCATTGATTTTTTTGTCCATTTCTCCATAGATACAAGGTTAACAGTTGTTTAGGCTCAGAACAGTCTTCAAAAGTGTATTTTGGGCTGGGGATTTAGCTCAGTGATGTAAGCGCCAGTCTGGCAGGCGTGAGGTTGTAAGTTTGATCCCACGTACAAAAACAAACAAAACCCCCAAACGTGTATTTAACTATCCTTTAATAGTAATATTTCATGGACCTTTCCCTGTCCTTGTTTTTTTTTGTTGTTGTTGTTTTTTTAGACATGGTCTTGCTATAGTTCAGGCTGGTCTTGAAGTCTCTATTTACCCTAGGCTGCTCTCAAACTCACTGTGATCCTCCTGCCTCAGCCTCTGGAGTGTCAGAATTGAAGGTGTATGCCACTTCGTCTACCAGAAACATTTTAAAAACTCTTCTAAATTCATTTATGCTCAGCTAAGTCCAAAGCTTGTACAAGGGTGGAAATTATGAAGATCAGAGCAGAAATTAATACACTGGAGACTAAAAAAACAATGCCAAGAATCAACGAATCGAAGTGTTGGCTCTTTGCAAGATTAAATAAAATTGACAAACTCTTATCCAACCTTGTCAAAAAAAGGAAAGAAAAGACTCAAATTCACACAATTAGAAATGAAAAGGGTGAAATTGCAACAGACTCTGCAGAAATCCAGAAAATCATCTATACCTACTTGGAAAATTTGTATTCTAATAAGATGGAAAATACAGAAGAAATGGACAGATTCTTAGATACATATGAATTACCAGAGCGGAATCAAGAAGATATTGGGCTGGGGATATAGCTCAGCAGCACAAGTGCATGCCTGGCAAGCACGAGGTCATGAGTTCAATCCCTGATTAAAAAAAAAAAGAAGATATAAAAATCCTAAATAACCCAATATCAATAAATGAAATCAAAGATGTAATTAAAAATCTATCAACAAAGAAAAGCCCAGGCCCTGATGGTTTCACAGCTAAATTCTACAAGAAATTTAGAGAAGACCTAACGACTACTTCTTAAACTGTTTAATGAAATTGAATGGGAAGCAATACTTCCAAATTCATTCTTGGTTGATTGTCGTTTGTTTGTTTATTTGTTTTTTGTTACTGGGAGTTGAACTCAGGACCTTGCACTTGCCAAGCAGGCACTTACGCTGCTGAGCTATATCCCCAGCCCTATATTATTATTATTATTATTATTTTGGTACTGGGGATTGAACTCATGATCTCGCACTTGCTAGGCAGGCACTTATGCCTCTGAGCCAAATCCCGGCCCTGAATTCATTCTTGGAAGCAAGCATTACCCTGATAGCAAAGCCAGAGAAGGACCAAACTAAGAAAGAGAATTATAGACCAATTTCCCTAAGCGCATTGATGCAAAAATCCTCAATAAGATACTGGCAGAGACCACAGCATATCATCAAGAAGATTGTACACTATGATCAAGTGGGACTCATCCCAGGGATGCAAGGATGGTTCAACATATGTGAATCCATAAATGTAATATGTCATATTAACAGATCCAAGGACAAAATTCATCTGATCATCTCAATAGATGCAGAAAAAGCTTTTGACCAAGTCCAGCACCCATTCATAATAAAAACCCTACAGAAAATTAGAATAGATGGTCTTTATCTCAATCTGATGAAAGCCATCTGTGATAAACTAACAGCCAAAATCATACTAAATGGACAAAAACTGAAAGTTTTCTGTCCAAAATCAGGAACAAGACAAGGATGTCCACTGTCTCCACTCTTATTCAACATAGTCCTGGAAACTTTAGCTGGAGTAATTAGACAAGAGAAAGAAATAAAAGGAATAAAGATAGGAAAGGAAGAAGTTAAACTATTGTTAATTGCAGATGACATGATACTTTACTTAGAAGACCCCAAAAACTCCACCAAAGACTACTAGATTTAATAAACAAATTCAGTAATGCAGATAGTTACAAGTCAACACTCAAAAAATCAATAGCCTTCCTGTACACGAATAACAAACTTACTGAGAGAGAAATCAGGGAAGCAACACCTTTTACAAGAACATCCAAAAAAAAAAAAATACCTATGAATCAATCTAACAGAGGATGTGAAAGACCTCTACATTGAAAACTACAGTATTCTCAAAAAGGAGATTGAAGAAATTAGAAAATAGAGAGATATATCTTGCTCTTGGGTAGGAAGAACCAATATAGTGAAAATGGCCATGCTTCCAAAACTGTTATACATATTCAGTGCAATCCAATCAAAATTCCAATAGCATATCTCACAGAATTAGAGAAGACAATCCTAAAATTCATCTGGAACCCAAGAGACCTAGAATAGCAAAGGCAATCCTGGGCAACAAAGACAAGACAAGGTACATCACAATCCCTGACTTGAAATTATACTGTAAAGTAAAGTTACTGTGATAAAAACAGTGTGGTGCTGGGAAAAAAAAAAAACAAAAACAGACCCGAGGATCAAGGGAACAGATTTGAAGATACAGATACAACTCCAGACACACTAAGCCAGCTAATCTTTTTTTTTTTTTTTTTTTGTGGCACCGGGGATCAAACTCACAACTTCGCACCTGCCAGTCAGGCGCTTAAGCCATTGAGACAAACTCCCGGCCCTAGTTTTTTGAGGCAGGGTCGCACTATGTAGCTCAGACCGGCCTTGTGCTCACGTTGTAGCCCAAGCTGGCCTTAAACTCACAATGCTCCTCCTACCTCGGCCTCTCAAATGCTGGGATTAAAGGCGTGTGCCACCACGCCCGGCTAAGCCATCTAATTTTTGACAAAGGTGCCAAACATATTAACTGGAAGAAAGCCTCTTTAATAAATGGTGCTGGAAAAACTGGCTCTACATATGCCAAAGATTAAAACTGAACCCATATCTTTCACCATATACTAAGCTAAAATCAGAATGAATCAAAGATCTTAATATTAAAACAGAAATATTAAATCTTCTGGAAGACAGAGTAGGTAAAACTATTGAAGACATTGGTATAGGCAAAGACTTTATGAACAAAACCCCGATCACACAGGAACAATCACAAAAATCAACAACTGGGATCGCACCCCTTTGAAAAGATTTTGCACAGCAAGAGAAATCACCAATAGAGTGAAGAGACAACCCACAACATGGAAGAAAATGTCAGTTTGTATTTTCTTATTGTTTTGCTCTGTTTTTATCTTTTTGAGACAGGTTTTGACTATGTAGTTCAGGCTGGCCTAGAAATCACTTGTAGCTCAGGCTGGACTCAAACTCTCAGTGATCCTTCTGCTTCAGCCTTCCAAGAGCTGGGATTACAGGCATGCACCACCACATCTGGCCTGTTTTAATTTTTTAAACACAATTTTATGCATAAAATTTGCCTGTAAGTATATGGGAAAAAGTGAAAATAGTTATACATATGAGTTCTGTCAGCTCTTGATTCTTATTACTTCTCTAAGTATATTCCCTTTCTGGAATTCTACTATGCATCTAAATTGAAATTTTGGATGCTGTGTTCTCTCAAGCTTGGAAGCCTCATACTGATTTTCTGCCTGCTTGATCTAACTTTCCCCATACCTGCGTGAGGAATTCATTGTTTTGAACAGCGCAAACAGTGTTGAGATTCTCTTAGCATCTTGGGTATAGGTGCTTCAATATTCATGAATGATCTAACTGAAGATTAGTGCCAGTTTTGTACATGGCACTTCATACCATTGTACTGTTATTTTACTTCTCGTATGTCTTTATCCCTTGCTACTTGCTAACTCTTCAAAAGGGTATAATTTATGCATCTTGTGCTGTTAGGACCTAGCAATAGTTTCACAAACAAGCCCTGAACGAACTGGTTTACCCTCATACCTGATGGGAGACTAGAATTGTCTTCACTCTACCTATCTGAGAGCCAGTCTGTGGAAGCAACAGATGGGCAGCAGTGGCTGTACCTCCTTACCAAGCTGTGGGATGCACAGTTGCTCATCATACTGCACTGGGGATGTACTACTGACTTCCAAAAGAATTTGAAACTATCCTGCCAGCACAGTCAGACTGTCAAGTGGGAACCGACTGGTAAGCTGTGGCACAATCTGTTCTTGAATTTTTTTTTGATACAGGATCCCACTATGTAACTCAGACTGACTGTGAACTAGGAATTCTTTTGCTTTAACTTCTGAGTGTTGGGATTATAGGCATGTGCCATAGGACTGGCAGTACCCTAAACTCTTTTTTTTTTTTTGCGGCACTGGGGATTGAATTCACAACCTCGCGCCTGCCTGACAGGCGTGTAAGACGCTGAGCCAAACTCCCGGCCCTGGTTGTTTGAGGTAGGGTTGCACTGTGTAGCCCAAGCCCGCCTCGAACTCACAATGCTCCTCTTACCTCAGCCTCCCGAGTGCTGGGGTTAAAGGCACATGCCACCATGCCCGGCAGTACCCTAAAATCTTAAATCCATAGAATCTTCTGTGACTACAACTTCCCACACTTCTGTTATTCCCATCAAGTTGTTCTTCTATTCCAGAGTTCTGCAACCCATCCTCCTGCACCCTTAGACAGTTTTTAGCTTGAATTTCTTATGCAGCATCCATATTCCATCACTTCAGCCATGCTTACTCTTGCATAGTTTCATGGCAACTACTAAAAAGAACCCTAAGTTTGCTGTGTGTGGTGGTGCATACCTGTAATGACAGCACTCAGGAAGCTGAGGCAGGAGAATCATTACAAGTTTGAGACCAGCCTGGGCTATACAGTGAGTTCAAGTTCACCCTGAACTACACAGGGAGATCATGTCTCATAAAAATCAATTTAAAAAAGGAACTCTAATCTTCAGTTAGATCATTCATGAATATTGAAGCACTTATACCCAAGATGCTAAGAGAGGTTCAACACTGTATGTCTCCGTTAAATTGTACTTTCTTTTCTAATTTCACTTGCCCCTGCCCCATCCTGCCCCATGATTCTGCTCATTTTCTAAACCAGCTCCTTTTCATTCTCTACAATCCATTCTTGTTTTTTTCTCTTTTCTGTCTTCTTCTCCTTCTCCGTCTACTTCTTCTTTCTTCTTCGTCTTTGTCTTCTTCTTTTTCATCTTCATCTTCTTCCTCATCTTCATTGTCTTCATCTTCTTCATCTTCTTTGTCTTCATCTTCTTCTTCGTCTTCTTCATCTTCGTCTTCATCTTCTTCTTCGTCTTTGTCTTCTTCATCTTCTTCATCATCTTCTTTGTTGTCTTCATCATCTTCATCTTCTTCGTCTTCTTTTTCTGCTTCGTCTTTGTCTTCATCGTCATCGTCATCTTCATCTTCTACATCGTCGTCTTCATCTTCGTCTTCATCTTCTTCATCTTCGTCTTCATCTACTTCTTCTTCCTTCTTCCTCTTCATCTTCTTCTTCTTTGTCATCTTCTTCATCTTCTTCATCTTCTTCATCTTCTTCTTTGTCTTCATCTTCTTCTTTGCCTTTGTCTTCATTTTCTTCATCTTCTTCTTCATCTTCTTTTCTTCTTCCTCCTCTTCTTCTTCTTCGTCTTCTTCTTCATCTTCGTCTTCTTCATCTACTTCCTCTTCTTCTCCTTCTCCTCCTTCTTCTTCATCACAGTTTCACCAGGCTGGCCTCAGACTCATGGCAATTCTCCTGCTCCAGCCAGGTGCTAGGATATCAGACATGTGCCACCATGCCGATATTTTTTCAGTTTGTTGAGATAGGTTCTTGCTATCTAGTCCAGTCTAGTTTTGAGCTCACTAGCCCAGGCTGGCTGAAGACACATGGCAGTCCTCCTGTCTGTCTCCCAAGTAGTGGGATAACAGGAATGTGCTACCACACCAGTCTACAGTCCATTCTTTTCAAACCTCTGACTTCAACTGGATCTTCTCATTATTCACTTCCCTGCCTAGCCTAATAGAAGTGCAAGCAAGAAAACCAATAATAAATACTATGTTAGATGCTATGACAGAGAAAGTATCAAGGCTGTGGCAATACCTAGAAGAAAGGAGCACTTCACTTGGGCTTGAGCAGTAAATAGAAGCTTCTTTAAAACACCTCCAAAGCTAACTTCTCAAGGAGCACTAGGAGTTTGCCAGAACAAAGATCAAAAAGCAATTCTGTTTGGATGAAGCATTATATGTAGCTAAAAGATAAAAGCAGAGAGATAGGCAGGATCATTTTAAAGCCAAATGTGAAAGAATGTGACTTGATCCTCAGGAGATTGTGGAGACAGTGAAGTATTTCCAGTGAGAACAAAATTAGTTTTATGCTTGGGCTTCAGGGTAAACAGACTGGATGGGAGCAGAAGGATCTTAGGGAGATCAATTAAATGATGTATTAAAGGAATGGCAAGAACTAAAGGAATGGCAGTGGATTTGGAGAGCCTTAAGTGTCTTATTAATGAGATTATTAGAAAGTAGAAGAGACAGAATTTGGCGATAGATTGGATGTAGGAACCAAGGCAGGGCGAAGGGTCTACGATAATGATGGCGAATAGTTTAGAGACCAAGTGCCCAAACTAAAACCCACTTCTTTATAGCAATGTGCCAGCACTGCAATTAAACATGAATAATGAGATTTTAGTAAACAAACAAACAAACAAACAAAAAACCCAAACCTCTACATTAACAATTTTTGTCTTAAAAGAAAAATGCAATAACACATTAGATTCACCATCACTGACCTAGGATGGTACTTGGTTTTCTAAAAGAAGACGAGTACAGTAGAATTTCCACAAGGGGGAAGTCTGAGAGTGAAAACGAGGAGCTCAATTTTGGACTTGGTGAGTTTGAGCTGACTGGGAAAGACAGGCCCATGTAATGTCTGGTGAGCAAGAGGACACTGTAACTGGAATTCTAGAGGTATATCTGTGGGAGAGATGAGACTAGGAACATTCAGCATAAATGTGGCAACTGAAGCCTTGCGAGTGGATGAAATCCTTAAGGAAGGTGTCAAAGTCTGAGAAAAGCCAGTGATAGAACTCTTGGGATGTGATTGAAGTATAGATGGGATGTGGTTTAGTGACACAGTGCTTGCCGAGCCTGTGCAAGGACTTAGTTCAATCCCCAGCATGATTAACAATAACAGCAGCAGCCACAGCAGCAACAGCAGCAAAGACAACAATGATTACAACAGGATATGGAGATAAAAGGAAATGTATGGCAGAATAACCAGATGTTTTGAAGGAAAAGTAGAAAATTCAAGCCAGGTGTGGTGACGCATGCCTGTAATCCCAGTACTTGGGAGGCTGAGTTAGAGGATTGTTGGACGTTCAAGACCACCCTGGGCTATGAAGTGAGCGCAAAGGCAGCCTGAACTGCAAAGTGAGACCCTGTCTCAAAAAAAAAAAAAAAAAAAAATTCAAAGACATGGAAAGCCAGAATGCATTTTAAGGTAAAATTCCTAGAACAAACACAAAATTTGCATTCTCTATAATACATTCATATGTTTCTCACACTGTATTATAAAATCTAGGAGGCTAGGTCTCTACTGACATGTTTAATTTTTTCTAATTTTTAGCCAGCTGTCTTGGTTACTTTTCCCTCATTGCTGAGATGAAACACCTGACACCCAAGGCAGGGTGGCATGGCACAGGGACAACTTCAAGGCAGCAGCCAGAGCAAAAACAGCCAGAGTAAAAGGGGCAAGAGCAAGCCTCTCCTCCTCCTTTGTATTGTATACAGGACTCCCCCATACACACATCTCCAGAGTGGGTGTAGCATTCACAAATCTCCTTGCCCTGCTTTGTACAAGATGAGGATGTTTACAAAGCAAGAACCCTGGCTCCCTGCTGAGTCAGTTAAACTTCTGCACTTCTCAAATTGACCCAATGAGCAGGTAACTGCTTGTGCTCTACACCCCAGGATGTAGAGCTGCTGAGTTACTTAATTAAGCTTCTAGACTTCTCAAGTTGACACAATGTATAAACCATAACACCACCTGTCTGGCATATAAAAGGTGCTCAATCTACATGAATGGAGAGGAAGATCCATGGTAACATCCCACCACACTGCAGAGCACTCCTCTGGGAATGAGTATTTTTCCAAACTGCACCTCATGCTCAAACTTTGTGACCATTGGTAGGTGGGAGGGGGATTGTGATGTGTATGGAATCTGAGACCCTGAGGAGTTCCATATCCAAGGGGAAGAAGTAACAACAGTCAGTGGAGACAAAAAGAACTGCTTCTCTTATTTGCTCCTTCAAGTTCTTAGTGGAGGGCTCAGCCCAGCATCCCAGCCTTGTGTGACTGACTGTAGAGCCAAGCACCTGGAGACTAACTTCACTTTGGTACCCTAGCTTGCTGTGGCCCAAGGCATTGCC
>RJWM01043568.1:0-13748 GCA_004363535.1 Dasyprocta punctata | reverse complement strand
TCTGAACTATGCAGTGAGACCCCATCTCAAAAAAGAAAAACAAAAACAAAGCAAGACATAAACTCACAATAAACCAATTTAAGAAATGTTGACCTTCGAATAAATATTTTCCCTAGTTTATTTATCACATGAATGACAAAACTGAAATTAATACCCCAGTCAAAATTGTGTCTTCACCATTGATACTTTAAGGATATTACTAAGTATTATAAACATGGGCAACTCAAATAATAATTAGGGGGAAATTCATATGGAAATTGCTAACAAACTCATTAAAGTGTGCTTAATTATTGCAGTGAAGGGTTAGCAAGAGGATTGGAGCTTACAGAATAAATCTGTTTGCACATGGATTGATATGCTTGTATCATAATTACTCACAGCTGTTGGACTTTCTAAGTTTATTAGGAACTTAATTTCAAAACTTTCATGCTGAAAAGATTTTCTAAGACAGAAGTGCTTGCCCAGTGCCAGTAATGCAAGCAAGGAGCATTTTTGTAGCAATTCTTTTCCCCGATTACTTACAGAGTAACTACAGATCTCCTCATTATACATAATGAAGTGGATCTGCTCATTTTTGATTTTCACACACTTTGCAGAAAGAGCAAAGCCTCCTGATTGAAACTGCTTGAGCTCTGTGATGAGAAGTTTCAAGTAATATGTATTCCAATTACAAACCGATCTCAGAAAACAGGCTTGATGCCTGATGTATTCATTTGAAAGCAATTCTTGGCTAAATTGATCTTTAAATAATCTATCTATATGCTTGTTAATTTAATAGATCAACTGACATCAGGAGAAGACAGGAGTGCTTCATCCTTCACACTCTGTCTTGGGGTTGACAACTAATCCTTTCTGGTGATTCATTTATTATACTTTATAAATTAGAAGAAATGTGCTGGGTCCCTGAAGTACAACTGAAGCTATACCCAATAGTTTTTTTTTTTTTTACTCGCCATCAATCAGAAAATTAATACTGTGCTTGGGCTAGTAATTTTGATCTCAGTCTAATTTCTGGTCTTTGAAACTGATGGTTGCTACCCTTAGTTAGCATGCTATTGATGTAAATGAAGTGATTTTTTGTGCCTGAGGGATGTTTGCTTCTGAGGTTCCTTTCAGTTGATCTTTTAAGAAGTTTGAAGGATATTTAACGAGAACAATTTAGTAAAGACAACAATAACTATAGAATCAACTATTATCAATGAATTTTCCAGCAAGTACTTATGCCAATATGCTTGTGCCTGTTCTGTCTATGTGAAACAAATCACAGTCTTTTATTGTCAAGCCTTTTAATTCTTTTTGCCATTTACTCTGAATCCTAGACCCTCACATTCCTCATTTTTTCTCAGACTTACTCTGTGCTAGAAGATCCCCATGCCTATATCTACTTTTCTCGGCCTCCCTGGCATGCTCCTCCTTGTTTGAATTAAAATCCCACCCAGACTTCAAGGAGCACAGCAACGTCTCTCTGGATGAAATAGTTTGCTTCATTCCAGTGCAGGCAAAACCAATATGTAAATAAACTCTATCTTAATATTAGTGCATTATTTTCTTACAATTATAATACTAATAGCAATAGTAACAATCACAGTGATAGCAAACACTTACACTGTTCTGTGTTCCAATGGCTGTTTAAATTCTTTGCACATTATCAATCTTTTATAACAGTCCCATGACCTAGATGATGTTATTTCTCCCAGTTTTCCCTGAGTGATGGAGGCAGTGAGAGATCAAATAATTGGTTCTGGGTTACTCAGCTAAGCCAGCCGTGGTCTGGATCCAGACAATGCAGCTTCTGGCTTTTAGTCTCTTAGATTCAGTGTTGGGCTATAACACCACTTTGCAGGGTAGTGAAAAGCATTAGAAGAATCTGAAGTGCTTAGTATAGTGTCTCCAAGCATATTTCAAGAAGTGATTATTTTATGATTATATGTAATAATATTGTTATAAAAGAAAACTTAAAATAATAATTAACATATATGATATCTTTATGGTTCTTTTAATATGGGAAATATAACTATCATTTTTGGTTGATACTCTGAAAGTGAGCCATTGCAACTTCCACGTATGAGTCCCCAACTTGCACACAGGATTGTGGTACAAAATGAGCACTCTATAAACATTAAGTAAATGAAGGAATGAATAAATGAATGAGAAAACTAATCCGGGAAGCTTTTCCATGGGCTTTCCCCTCTTCTCAACGGTTCCCTGAGGAACAGAGCTAAATCCTTCAAAAATCAGACAAATATTAAGCCACTGAAGCATGGATTAAAATCAACTTTTCCCCTTCCATTTCAATGAGTTATTATTTAAAATAAAACTCACAAAGCAATATTTTAAAGAGTCTACATTTTGAAGTAAAACATGGAAATTACTGATTAATGCAGATAGCCACTCACCAATTTATATTCTTGAGCTCAAGAGAATCATTTAGCTAATTGTATAGGTGATTATTATGCTTTTCACAGAAGTGTGTATCATGCATTTTGAATTTTTAAATTGCATCTCCAAAAGAATCCTCTTAAATCTAATTATTGTATACTTAGAATTTTCTGTAATCAGCTAAAAGACTTATTTATTTCTTTAAAGACAAAAAGCTTTAAATATGTGGAAATCCTCTTGTGAGAAGGTGAATTAAGCATTCTAAAAAATAATTAAGTAGACTCTTTTTAAGTAGTCTGGCACATACATTAAAATAAGTGGACAATGACAAAGACAATTTATAAAAAAAATACCTCATATATTTCTGGTCAGATATATAAAGCTAAGTGTGGGATCACCAAAATATATAATAATAGTACTGTTAGGATATTAGGATGATCTTTCACAGAATATTTGAAATAAAGTGCTAATACAGCTACTGAGTTTGGGTAATAGTTGAAATTATTAAAATTATGATAGTGATTAGTTCAACTTCATATATGCTGCTTCTTTGAATTTGGCCTATTAAAAATGCATATTTGCCCTCGGAAAACATTTGCAGAAATAAAAAAATGAGGAGGAAAAAAAGACATAAGAAAGAGGAAATAAGATAACTGCTGTTTTGTTATAGTGGCTTTGGGTATGCATAACTTTTCACTGATGTGACAAAACACCTGGAATAAATACTTTATATGGAGCAAAGTTTCATTTTGGCTCAGGGTTTTGGAGGTTTCTGTCCATGCGTATCTACCTCATTGTTCTTGGGCCTGTTGTGAGGCAGTACATCATGGTGTGAGTACACGAAAGAGAAAATTTCTCAAATTTTGGCAAAAGGGAGGTGGAGAAAAATTGTGTCAGGTTCCCAATATTACCTTCCAGCTCATGCCCCAAATGATCTAACTTGTTTCTACTTAGTTCTATCTTTTAAAGCTTTTACCATCTCCCAGTAGCATTACAAACTTGGGAAGCAAGTCTTCATCACATTGACTTTTTGAGGGTCTGAGTTATACCAAGATACAATGAGAAAATTAACAATTTAATTTTCAGAGCTGTATCAGTAGTCTGAGTTTTATACTGAGATATGCTCATCTCAGTTGTAAAAAGACACAAAACCACATTACCTGTAAACATATAAATTACATTCTGCTGGATTATATGTGAGATTTTTGCATTTTCTATTAAAGGTACACAGTATTTTACGAGGATGTGGTACAATAAGTGAAAACAAGTTCAGTACCTCCTTCCTGGACCACACATGAGAAACACTGCTCTACATAATGACAATGTGAATATTTAAACGTATTTCCCAAATGGCACTTGAACGTATTAGTATCCCATAAAATACTGATTTGCCAAAAACTTAACCACAGACCCATCAATGAAAATCAATGTCTAAATATTTCAGTTATGTTCATAAAAATCTCATTCTTATGCTCAACTCTAAGACTACAGCCGTAAAAGTTTTTGAGGACAAATGAATGCTTTGGGGAGGCTTTTAATATACTGAAGGTTTGTTTAACAGTTCTTCCCTGGCTGAGTAAGTGGGGAAACTTAGGGGATTCAAATGGGATTGCTCAAACTTAAGTACATGATAAAAGAACTTTATTTACAGAGCCAACCATTTTCTTTATGAAGGGGGTACTGTGGAGAGAATACTGAGCTATGAATCAAAGATATCAGTCCCAACACTAGTAGAGATTCTTGTATCTAAGAAGTGAGATGACCCTGATCAAGTCATCTAACTCTTCTGTATCTCCCTTAAAAGCAGCAAATCACTTAATTTCCTCAGACATTTATGGAGCCTCTTCTCCACACTTGTTATAATTAGAAATACTAATGTGAATAATTAACCTCAACTCTTTTGAATATAAACTAAAACTCCCAAAGAAGAACTCATAACTTCATAGAGATTTGCTCTAACTTTATGGAACTTTAGCATTTAAGTTATTTTCAGTCTTTACTGAACATGAGAAGAATTGCTTCCTTGTCAGGGGCACTTAGATGTGTTTCCTGGAGCTGCACTGGAATGCAGACAATGGCCAGATACTCACTCTCAGCTGCTAAATGTCTTAAAAACAAAGCAAAAACATGGTTTCCAGGGTGGTTAGGTCATCAGATTCACCTGTTGTGCTCTTGAATCCCATGTTCCCAGTCCTGTAGTTTATGATTCAGTACATCTGAAACACAAATTTGTTTCCAACTCCAAGTTTTCTAGCAACTAACTTAAGGAGGAAACACAGGTGGTTATAACACCCATGACATTCATAATACAGAGACAAACCAGTTGCTCAGGGAACGCCCAACTGTTCCTTATAACAGGAGGAAATTTCTCTCTTGGGACTGAATCAATGAACCAAAGCAAAATTGCTGTTGGTAATAAAAAATACTGCCCTTCACAAAGGGACTGCAAAATGATCTACTATGGTCCTAAAGATACATTTCCAGACATAGTCTACCATTGATTAACCAAACCTCCCTTTTATAGAAATGTACCTATAGGAGGGTATAGTAATTGAACTATATAAGGTAATTAGTAGAGATTTATGCAAAGATGAAGGAAAAAAAAAGGACTGGAATAAAAAGAGAGAGGGAGGTCAGAAAGAAGGGTATAGTTAATCTGTGAGGCCCCTATATTTCTAGAAGCCATGCTAAGCCATATACAGTATGTAGTGGTTAGAGGTTGATTAGCACTAGCAATTCAATTTGGCTTTCAAAAGATCCCTTTAACACTGGGAGAAGCTTCAAGTAAAATACTACCCGATGTTTTGAAGCAAAGTTACTTGGATTAAAGTCAGCATTTATTGTATGTTTTCAAGAGTATTTTCACTGATTTTCTCCAATTCAATTTGAATATCTTCTATGAACTCATCCTTTCAAATTCTACTCATTTTTCAATGGCTAATTCAAGTCCTAAGTTTTGTTGTTATTGTTTTTTACTGAAATTTTATACCAAATACTCCTACCCCTGATCACTTTCCTGTTCAAATCTTTTTTAATTTAAGTGTTGATAAGTACTACACATTTTCTTAATCTACTCATTTTTCAATGGCTAATTCAAGTCCTAAGTTTTGTTGTTATTGTTTTTTTCTGAAATTTTATACCAAATACTCCTACCCCTGATCACTTTCCTGTTCAAATCTTTTTTAATTTAAGTGTTGATAAGTACTACACATTTTCTTAATCGGAAAGGAGCAGGAACTCTAAGGAGAAAAGACATGTTTAACAAAACCATGCATCTCGAAATGACTCAGAGTATCTTCTCAACTTCAGCACTATTACCATCTCTATGGCCATATTTACTAAACTCTGCTGCATCCCTAACGTTTAGCTCTAACTTCTAACTTGAGCTACTGCCTTCCAGATGTCTCCAAATAGATGCATCAGCAACACCTCCAACTTCAAATATCCAAAATTAAACTTTATTTCCTCCTCAATTTCCTCTTGCACTGACACTCTCTGTTACACAAGCTAGAAACCTTGTAAAGGTCCTCTGCTTTTCTATCCGCTACTTACTTGTAACATACAACTGTGTCAAGTTTATTTCAGAAAAAGATACAGGAGGAAGAGAGAAATAAAACATTGTGAAGTTATTTGAACTTGTTTGTTTTCTGATTTGTGTTGACATGATTAAAGTAAGGTGCTTTTCTCTTAGAGATTTTTTTTTTAGTATGTTAGATAAAAATAGTTAGTGCCTATTTGGTGTGAGGTACTGTACCTTATAGCACTGTATTTGTATGCCAGTCCCCTGCACTGGTATTTTCTCAAAAGAGGCCAAACAAGTAAGGAGATCCTATGGAATTGAATGGTAAAAATCTTAATCACTTCAGAACTCATCATTGATTTATTTCTCTCAACTGGGTAGATTTAAATATGGCTTCAGCAGCTGCCCTACAAATATTCATTAAACAGCCAATTCAATATGTGGTGCTGAGTAGACTTATTGATTCTTTACTCCAGTGTCATTTTGGCATTTTATTACGTGTATATGTATTCACATACTTTGTAGTAGGCCAATTTAGTCACAAATTGGGAACAATTTTCTCTAAGAACTTTTTCTTTTGTGAGGAGTTAGCTGGTATATTTGGATCCAAAATGCTCTGTCCCACAGATACTGTCAAGTACTGCTTAAGCAGGCAAAGACTCCCCATCAGGTCCTCATGGACAGGAAACCTCTAGAGGGCCTGCGAGTGGGTCCTCTGTGGCAGCTGAGACCCTGGGTAGAGCAACATCTCCAGGTGCTATTTAAATCCCCAACTCAATCACTGCAGCTGTGAGAAAGCAGAACTAAACCCATTTACAGTCACATTCTCTGGGCAGAGAACATACTGCCAGGATCAATGATTATTTGTTGAATAATTTCTGTCTGTCATGGTAGATACTCAGGGATCTGATACTTAGCAATGATGACCAAATCCCTGACCTTGCAGTGTTTACAATCAAGAGAGAGGGACAGATAAGTAATCAGCCAGATTGATAACTATAGCCTACAGTGTGGTTATGAAACAGAAGGCCAGAGTGTTGATGAGACTGTGTGACAAGTATCCTGACCTAGCCTGGGGAGTTGAGGTCAGGAAGGACTTTTATGAATAAGTGGAATTTCAGGCAACATTTGAAAGAGAAATAGAAGTTAACAAGCAAAGGCTAAGTGGGTTTGGCATATGTAGAGCAACTTTAGGAAAGACGAGTCTGAAATGAGATGAAGGAATGCTAAGAAAAGGAAGATGGTCTTAGGCAGGAATTAAGACACTAAAATGTATCTGATGAAGAATGAGAGGCCAGATCTTTCAGAGGATAAAAGCAGTGTGGTTTCTAGTCTTAAAATAGGAAGAATCCCCTTGAGAGCGATAGCTAAGAAGGTACAATACATGTAGAATGGTTGTACTGCTACTTTAAATTGATGGATGCAGGTGCAGGGTGGAGAACTACATGGACACAAGAAGAGCTGCTACCCCAAAAGGAGTCCAGAAGAAAGCTGACAGTGCCTGGAATGGGACAGTCGCTGTGAGCAGAGAGAGGAAGAGAGATGGAGAGAGATTCAAGGAAAATTTATCAGAATTTGATGATGGGTAGAATTCAAGAATGATGGAAAAGAGAGAAAAAGACATTCCTGAAAGTTACACAGTTCTTTGTCAAATGATATCTATAAAAAGAAAAGTCTCCTCTTCAGTATTTTTATTTCTTCCTTTCCAACTTTGGCATCACTTTTTTAAAAAAATGTTGAATTCATCCTAGTTGTAATCCAATTAGTACTCATTACTTTTCCATAAATATATGCATTGCTCATTCAACCATTAATGAGGACAGAGAAACGCAGTAAAAAAGCATGGAATTGGGATTCAGACAGACTTGAGTTCAGAGTCTAGGTGTACTATTTAGTAACCCTGGGCAATCATTCATCTTTATCATACTAGTTCCATTGGTAAAAAAGGCAGTAAAATACTTCACAAATCAGTTGGAAGGTTAAATACATGGCATGAAAGTGCTTGGAACAGTAGTGAGAATACAGAAAACACTTAGCGAGGGTTAACTCACTTCTACACCCACCGGAAGGACAGTAATGAGCTCCCTGTCATGCCATGCCAGAAGCTTTAAGACCATACATATGTGGGCCCCTGCCTACATCAATCTCTGCTCTTTTACCCTTACTTTGTACTCATCAGCCCTGTCTAACTTCTGTCTCTGAACACACCCAGCAGCATTTTGCCTTAGGACCTTTGCTGTAGCTCTTTCCTCTCCCTGAAACATACTAGATCTTTCCATAGCTATCATGCTGTCAGTGCTAATTCTTAGTTCACGTGTCATACACTTAGTGAGTCCTTCCCTGACCACCTTGTAAGAAATAGCCCCTTTTCCTGTCATTCTCCATTCCTTTAGCTCATTGCCTTTATTTACAACTCAAATTGCCAGCTGGAGTTATTGTGTTAATTCACTTGCCACCTTGCTGACTACCTTTCCCAACTCTAATGCAAGTGTCAGGAGGGCAGGGATCACATCTATATTAAATCCCAAACAGTCACAACAGTGTATAGTATGCAGAGCACCCTTAATGCATAACAGTAGAATGAATAAATGAATATATAACAACCTCAAGTACTACAATAGAGCAGCAATCTCTGTCAGTGATCCAAAACCTTGCTGGCTACACAAGGACACTAGGGAACACTTTCCTAAGTAAACCAAAAATAAATCAATCTTCTTCATAATTTTGCCTCAGGTGACAATTTCCCACTCTGGGACTTTCCCAGTAGGAAAAAAGCTACTCACAGATACAGCTTTGTGTATTTCTGCCTTGTTAATTTCCTTTCTGAGTAGAGACACTCTTAGATGTTACAGTCATAGAATACTGTTCCAGTTTGGCTTTAAATAGATTATAAACAGTGACTATATTTTAAATAATAAATGTGTTGGGAATTGGGAGGGTTCAGTTGGAGATTTCTTTGGCAACTAATGGTTGCTGAAATGACCAGATATTGCTTAGGGACTCTTGATACCACCCAAAGGAGTTTGTTTTGTTTTCCCACAGCATTGTCCCATTTCTCATTCTCCGTCTTCTTTTTTTTCTTGATTGAAATTGAACGACAAGACACAACAAGCAAAACCTTTCTGGGTGATTCTAACACACCCCAGGTGGTGTCATGAGGCACAAGAAGTGCAATGATTTCCCCAAATCCCACAGAGTTTTATGGTCATAATATAGTTGACTCTCTGCATAGCAATGAGAAAGTCAGTGGTGTGTGTTTACTGGACGCAACAAAGGTGAGTATGGAATGTTATTATCACCCCCTCAGTAAGCTGTGGAAATGTTTGGTATTTGAAAAACACCATCGTGGTTTATATTCTAGTGTGAAGTCAATTCTTGTACTTGCTCAGTCTTGGATTTACTATGATTTATTTAAACTATTTCATTCCAGAGAGACTGTGATATGAAAATAATCAATTGAAAAATATATACCAATGAAGTATTGTGTATAACATTTAAGTGCACAACTTTTACAGGCATAAAAATTAAATATTAATAGTTAACATTTATAGGGCTTTTAGACTATGCCAGGTACTTTAACATGGGTTAGCTCTTTTAGTTTTTGGAAAAGACCTAGGAGGTCAATACTATTAATATTTTTCTTTTACAGGTGAAGAAATTGAGGCATGTAGAGATTAGGAAGTTCATCCACAGTCATCCAAAGTGGCAAATCAGGATTTTAACTTGAGTTCTTTGTCTTTCTTTTATAGAAGTCGAAATTTTAAAACTGAACCATTTGACTGACTCAACATCATGTTCTATCTCTCACACACTATGAGACTTTGGATCTCTAAACCTAGCCTGTTTTTTATAACTTGGAAAGTGGAGATGATAATATAATTTACTTCATAGATTGTTTTGGGGGTTTTTACAAGGGACTTGACTTATGGTAAGTGCTTAACAAATTATATTACTAATTCAGTGTTATTACTTTATGCAAAGATGTATTCTACATTCAACTGTGTAAGACTGAAAGGCTATTTTTAAATCCCAGTCACAGAAGTGTCAGGTATGCAGAGGATAAGATACAAACTTCTTTTGTATGGTTGTCAACATATTTGGAAAATAGCATAAGCAATAGACAATGAGTAATACAAGAGGCTAAGAGCAAATGATCAACTGTAGAATATTAGCAACAATAATACTCCATTTAAGGGTTATTTCCTTCATAACTACCCCATCTAGTATTGTTGAGATAGAGGCATTGTTACCTCCTGTTTCCAAATTAACCTGGGGACAGACAAGTTATTCATTTAAAATCATGTCATCAGTAAATAGTAGAGGAAGAATAGTAACCTAGCTCAACCTGTAGAGCCTGCATTCTTCACACCGCCGTATCCTGTGCAATATCACATCCCACTGCCACAGGAACTCAGAGGTAGAGGGGCTCGGTGAGCATAAGAAGAGGAGAAGAAAGTTCTAGAAAGGAGGCCATTGGCCAGAATCTATAGTATAGTTTTAGGAAGCAGAACACCACTCATGCTCATAGAAATCCCATATGATGAGTGCAAACTGTGAACAGAGAAGAAAGAACACACATGGCATAATACCATGGGAGAAGAGAACAGAATCCAATGTTGGGAAGTACGGAAAACTAGAACAGGAAAAACCTTAAATGTTAAAGTGCTATGTTTGGGTCACACCTTTAAGCAACTGAAACAACTAAAGATTTTCAAATAGGGAAGGAAGAAAATGAAAACAGTATAATTGAAAACTGTTAACACAGTAGGTACATGGTAGGTGGAGAAAAAAGTCACTTAAGAGCTTTCTTTTTTCTTTTTTTTTTTAAGAGCTTTCTGAAGAGAACAAAAAATAAAACTAATACTTGAATATGGTGGTAGAAATAATAACTAAAAGATAAATGCAGATAAACTTCTCAAAATCAGGTCCTTAGTTAGCTGTCACAGCCTTCTGAAGAGGCCTGGGTCTGTTTTTAAATTCTTCCAAGTACCCAGGCACAGAGAGTTATTATATCAGGAGTGATCTCTAAAATAATGCTATTCAACTGTCCAGTTCCTTACAAATGTAAAACATTCTTGTGATCATTCTTACCTTGTATAATTCCTGCAGTAAGTTCAGCTTGTTCAAAATAATATGGTTTTCTCTAGATGTAACTAGGAAAGATTAAAGCAATGAGGGGTAGACTTGCAATAATGAGAGGCTTCTGCCTTAGGGAATCTAAATTCTATAATTGTAGAATTTACTAAGGTTCACAAATACACACCCTGAATTCTTCAGTGTTGTTGGGAAGATGACTATGAGAATTATCTATTTTTTTTCTCATTACAATATCAACAGGTGAACTCTAGCATCTGGTTGGTACACTGATAACGGGATCCCACATTTTCACTTTTCAAAGGAAACTTATAGACTGTATTTCAAAGCCCAGATGAAATCCAGTTAATAGCTGAAATTGCTGTTTTCTTTAGTGTGTTGCCTTATCTCTTTTTAACAAGCCTTACTTACTAGGGTAATTGCACTGATTTCAATCCATTATCTATGGATTAATTCATTAGGGTGGTTTAAACTTTGGGAAAATGGACGGGTTTTAACAATCCTCCCCTCAATTCCACAAATTGACACTGTAAAACAAGGCTGTGCCTTTTTTATGGAGACTCCAATTCATGAAATAAAAATCAATGAAGACATTTCCTTTCCAAGCCCTCATGTCATTGTTATGCTCCTTTGGTTGCATGGAAAGCCTTTGGGTACAAGAAGGACAACTATAATCAGAAAGAGAGTCATTGTCTTTGGGAAAGCGTGAACAATGCATTTCTAGGCCACTGTCCTTACCAGTGTGGCTGCCCCTAGTATTACTGCCTTCAGGGATGGGGACATTGCTTTAGCACCAGGCAGTCCTTGTCTGTCACAGGGTGGGTGTTGGGAAAGTGCCTAGAAATCTGAACGGAGACTTTTCTGAAAAGCAAAACGAGGTTAAATATCACGAGAGTGTGAATGATTTCCCTTTGGCTTGGTGTTGCCCTTTTTGAGTGATTTTAGTTGGTAGACAGATTTGTTTATGTATGAGGCAGTGGTTATGAAACAGTTTTAACTGGTTCTATCAGAATCACCCGGGGCTTTAAGAAAGTAACAATTCCCAGGGCCCCAATCCCCAGAATTTATGATTAGCGTATCTGGACCAGTGCCCAAGAATCTTTATTTTTAAAAAAACTTCAGGTAAGTCATATGCAAAATTCAAGTTTGTAAGCCACAAACCTAGCCAAGCCTGTTTTCTATTTAAAAACAGCTACTCAACCAAATGAACAGGGAAGACTGGAATTGTTTTACAGTCAAACCCAATCAATGGTTTTAGTTTTAATAAATATAGCAACTAATCTGGGGAGCCATGATGGAAATACACCTCAAAAAACAACATTCTGCTGTCCAGCCTGAGAATGCCCTGTGTAACTGAACAACCTTGCCTCCCAGAGATCTTTGAGTCCCATTTTAAGTGTGATTAAAAAAGTGACAATTGACCTGAATTTTTGAGATATATGGGGATTATAAAAGTTGAAAATTACAGAAATATAATGTGATAGTTTTAAAGCTTCTTCCTTCTACAGGCAGAGCCTAATTTCCATTGCCTTTGATGTGGGCTAAATTCAGTGTTTCACTCTGAGGACCAGAACATGGCAGAAATAACAGCAGGCTGCCCAGGAACCAGATCCCCCAACTCCCAGGTCTTAGTCCCTTCTATGCTTCTGTAACAGAATTCAGCAGGCTGTATAACTTATAGAGATATAATACTAATTTATTTCTTACAGTTCTAGGGGGTAAGAATTCTAAGATGCAGGTATTCACATCTGGTGGGGACCTTCATGTTACATTCCTCATCCCATGGTGAAAGGCAGGAGGGCAACAGAGAGAGAGAGAGAGAAAGAGAGAGAGAGACTCCCTTTTTATAGTAACTTAATCTAGTGGTAACTAAGGCACCCCTGTGATAACAGCATTCAACCATTCATTAGAATAGAAATTTCACAATCTAATCATCTCCAGAGTTCTCACTTTTCTACTCTTGTTTGGAGGTTAATCCATAAACTTTGGGGAGCACTTTCAAACCATGGCACCTAATAAATCCTTTGGACAACTGCACTTAGGGCAGAATGTGAACTACAACCTCATGAAAGGTCTTGAGCCAGAAGCACCCAATTAATCCACTCCCAAATTCCTGACCCAAATAAATTGTGAACTTTATGAAATGTTTACCATTGTTTTGAACCATGATGTTTTAAGGGCAATTTGTAACATAGTGTTATAGTGTGGTCAGTCCTGTGTCTCCCAAAAACTCATGTAATTTGGATGGGGCTGAGTCTGGCATTTGCGATTGGTTTGTTGTCTAGTGCTGGGATTGGGGATGTGAGTGCTGTACCCACCCAGGGCTGGAGCTGACATACAAAGTAAGGTGGGAGGAATGTGCGTCTTCCTCTCTTTCTTCCTGGTTCCCGCACCTTGCTGCTTGACGGCCACCTTGAATGACTGCCCCACCACACCATGCTGCCTTGGAGCCAACTAAGTATGGATTGAAACTCCCGAGAAACTGTAAGAAATAAAACTTTCCTTCCCTGATTTTGGGCATCAGGTAATCTGTCTCAGCAACAAGTGAAAAGTAACTAAGACACATAGCAATAGATAACTGATACACCTGGGAAGACTTTTATCATCTATTTATAGTTATTTTGGCCTCTATTTCTATTTAGTCCTTATCTGAAGTACACTGACACATAAGTTAGTATACACATCAGTAAACAGTCCATAGCTCATAAGCAGTGTTGTATGCACAATCTCTTTAAAAACATTCAATATAAATGTT
>RJWM01043567.1:0-13752 GCA_004363535.1 Dasyprocta punctata | reverse complement strand
CTCCCTTGGCGACAGTGATGCCACCTCCTCCTCCTGTTCCTTCAGGCTTAGAATGGCAACAGACACCCGTGGTGCTAGTCTCTGGACGCCTCCTCATCTCTCCCAGGGTTTGCTCAGCTCCGCCCATACCTCTGTAGATACTGTAGTCCCTTAAACTCTTACCCCACAGAAGGATTGTAGAATATTTCACCCAAACCTGCTACTTTGGCATAATAATTGTTTTTGAACTGAAGGCGATAGAGTAAACACAGATTTAAGGAAAGCTTTTTGCTTGCCCCTATTTGCCTAAAGCAGGATGCACGGATACAAAAAGGTCCTTCCTCCCTTTCCTACCGAGAAGGACCAACGTTATCAACAGAAATGACTTAAGACCCTTATTAGATCTTTATCAATCTGGAGATGTTACCAGAGGAATCTGCAGAACAACCTTTACTAACCAACCTCAGTCTATGATTAGTTTTCCAAATATTTCTCTTTCACAATTTATTGACCCTAAAGACTCAAGGTCCTTTTCCTTCATCTTATCATTTCTCTAAAATCTTATTTTATTTTTTTTTATTGAAGATGCAGTGTAATTTGGAGTTCCAAGCTACCTTTTTGACAAAGACTGATTTCTTTTCTTTTTTTTTTTCTTTTTGCGGTACCAGGGATCAAACTCACAACTTTACGCCTGCCAGACAGGTGCTTAAGCCATTGAGCCAAATTCCTGGTGAAGACTGATTTCTTAAACACGTGACTGGATAAAGAAAATATGGCATATATGTACAATGGAGTACTACTTGGTCATGAAAAATAATAAATCTGAGCCATTTGTAGGAAAATTTATGCACCTTGAACCCATAATGCTTAGTGAAGTAAATGAGACACAGAAGCTTAAATTTTACATGGTTTTTCATATATGAGAAGTCCAAAGTATAAATAATTTAAAGAGCAAAATAAAAGATAAATGGTAGAAAACAGGAGGTAGACTTTTGCAAATAGGAAGGAGATCTAGAAATGAAGGGCAGGGGACAGAACAAGAAGTACAGAATTTTACTCTCTTCTGGATCATTTCCATCAGCATACAAATATGCCATCATTTCTTCTATCTTAAAATAACTGCAATGCCAAAGAATCTATGTAGATAATCTCACCTCCAGGAAGCAAAGCTTGACTTGCCTGCTTTTTATTGTGGGGCTGGACTTCATGACATGATTCCAAAGAATGTGGAAGGTGAAAAATATTAACTTTATGGGGAAGAAATCTGATAGGCGCCATTTTAACTGACCAAGGTTAACATTCTCACTGATCAGGCATGCGGATATCTTGATAATGATGTGATGAGAACGGCTTTTCATTCCTATCTGATCATGAGAAAATATCGGATAAACTCAAATTGAGGGACATTCTATGAAACATCTGACCAATGTTCATCAAAACTGAAAACAAGGAAAAGATGGAGAAATGCTTACTGATTGGCAGAGCCCAAGGAGACTAATTACCACATGCAGTTCCTGGGCAATCCTGGATGGGATCCTGAGACAGAATAAGGACATTACTGAGGAAATTGGTAAAATCCACTTAGAGCTTGTATTTTGCTTAATAACACTGTACCGATATTACTTAATTTTCTCCAACTCTGGCACTGGGGATTAAACCCAGGGTCTTGTGCAATGCATCACTGAGATACAGTCCCCATTCTTTTTTACTTGATTTTGAGACAGAGTCTCACTAAGTTTCCCAAGCAGACCTTGAACTTTAAAGCCTTCTACCTCAGCTTTCCTAATAACTGGAATTACAGGTACCTACCATTGTACCCAGCTCCAACATTATTTGCTTAGTTTCAATGTACTGTGTCTGTGCAAAATGGTAATACTAGGAAAGTGAATGTCTATAAGAGCTCTCACTTAGACCTGGGAATTGGGAAGGTAATAGGAAGATCAACTGTAAAGGAGTAGAAGGGAACTTTGGGTGGTAAGACTGTTGTATATTTTGATTGTGATAATAGCTATATAAATGTGTATATTTGTCAAAACTCCTTAAATTATACATTTAAAATAAGTATATTTTATTGTCTATACATTAATGCTTCAAGAAAATTGATTTTTATTTGTGCAACCATGTTTATAGCAACCCAATTTGTAATAGCCAAATCTTGGGAACAACCCAAGTGCCCATCAATTAAGGAATGGATAAAAAAGATGTGGTATTTTTATACAATGGAATACTACTCAGGTATCAAGAAAGATTGCATTGAGACTTTTATAAGTAATTGGACATGACTCAAGACCATACTCATAAGTGAGATAAATCAAACCCACATGTGTAAACACCATATTGTCTCCCTAGTGTAAGAAACTGAAAAAGTATATATGATCCAAAATCTACAATAAATACTGTGTAAGAGTAAAAAACTGCTCAAAGAGCAAAAGTAATTGGGAAAGGGAAAAGGAAGAAAGAAGGGAAAAGGAAAAAGACATAAATATGTATATATGTATGTGTAAGATAACTAAAATGACTATACTGCTGAATGTATTAATTATTGAGAAAGATCGGTTAATACTCATATGATTAGATCAATTTTGCATGTCTATATCCGTTAATGTAAACAACCGTACTGAAGGTAATGATACGCAATATTGCAACCATTGTCAAGTTCCTATCATCTTGTTTTGTAAACCTATAATGCTACTGTTGTGGATTTGCTGTTGCTTGTTTTTCTCTTTTGCTTTTTGTCTTTCTTATATGTGTCTTTTTTTCTCTTAAATAAAAAAAATTTAAAAAAAGAAAATTGATTTTTAAAAAACTTTAATCAGTAAATAAGATCATGTGTCTCCTATATATAAAATCTTTCAATGACTTTTCGTTACTCACTGAGTAAAAAAAAAAAAATTCAAACTCCTAATTTGCTCTATGGAGCACTGATGTGTTTGAATCATCCCAGCACATCAATTTCAGTCTTTTCTCTGGGCCTTTTGCACTTACAGTTTCCTCCACCTGCAATGCTTAGCCCAAAATATTTCCAAATGTGACTGTTTTATATGTGTTACATAACAGAGCTCTTATGGGATGGAACTCCTGCTGCAGAACGTATCCCAGCCTAACATCATCCACACACCTTCCACATTTCCTGACGGATGGTGAGTGTGCTCTTTAGATATTTGGTAAAAGAATGCTCATCTATGCAAAAAAGTCAGTATTTGCATCTTGAATAACTCACTTAGCAGGACCTGCCACACCATCTTACATTTCTCTCCATCTGGAATCTTCTGTCGCCAGATCTTCTGCATGGCTGCCATGTGTCAGTCAGATCTCAGGTCAGGCCTCCTGTCTTCAGAGAAGACTGTCCTACTCTGGTCTCTCTCATGTCACCCTACTTTATCAACCCCAGCCTATGGAATTGCCCTATATAATTTCTTCTCATTGAGCATACAAACTAGAGTATGTGGGCTTGCACTGCTGAGCATTGAGGAGTGGTGCCTCTTTCTTATTCCCATTTTGCACCAATTACCTTCTCCCTAGTAAATGATGTGACACCTACAAGACCATGCTTAGGATTCTGTGCAGAGACTCCTGAAGCAAAGGGAAGCCATAGAAGAGTATACTACTTGTACATATTTCAGGACCCAGAGTTATTTTTGCTATAAATGACAATAAGGCAATGTCATACTTATATCCTCAGTTATTCAAAGATTTAGTAAGTTATATTCAAAAACTCCTTAAAAGAGCAACAACAATAAAAAAAATGTCCTACCAGAATGCAAATATCTTAGCAATGACTAAATAATTCACTCAAAGAAAGCACACTGAGTCACTGTTGATAATCTTTGGCTTTGGGCATAAACTGTTGACTTGAAATCTCTATGTAACTTACATAAATTGTGACATTTTTGAACCCACGAATCTATTCTCCTTAATCTTTCTGTAAGGATCTATGAAAAACTGTCTTTCATCTCTACCTGCCATGCCCACAGTAGTAAGTGGTATTGATGGAAAGGTGTGACCAAAGCTCTGCTGATGATGACAAATCTGTTTTGTCAGGACAACAGAAAGCAAAAAAAGTCTTCAAATGATTTTGAAATCAGAGGCAGCTACAGTGGAATGGGTAAGCCCGGAACCCAAGGAGTAGTGAAACTGGCTCCTGGCCCACCCCACCCCCAGGTTCAGATCAAAGTGGCTACCTGGAATCGGTCCAGTTTCCAAGGAGTGTGCTCTTTACAACCCCCTGGAGCCATCCCTGGGTGTGGCCAGCATCAGACGCTGGCTAAGACTTGACTCAGCTTTAGTAACTGCCAATTTTGCGGGGGAAGCCAGTATCTTGGGCACCTACTCTGGAAGGAAGGAGTTTTTCTACTTTGGTCTTAATTCATGTAGTTGAATTGTTGTGGATCTGAACATCATATCTTCAGGGGACACAGAAGGCTAGAGGAAATGCCAAGTTCCATCTCTACACATGGCATTTCTAAGTGAGAAGGGGCAGCGAGGTCACTGGCCTAGGCTTCTGCCCAAGGCAGTCATCACCATCCAGCCCCTGTGTGAGTATTTCCTGTGACAGGTGGCTCATGACATATAGAAAGGCCATTACATTCAAGCATAGTTCTCAGAACTTTCTTCTTTCTTTCTTTCTTTCTTTCTTTCTTTCTTTCTTTCTTTCTTTCTTTCTCTTTTCTCTCTCCCCTCCTCCCTCTCTCTGTTGTTGTTGTTTGGTTTTCTGAGACAAGTTGTCACTATGTAGCCCAGGCTGGCCTCAAAGTCATGGCAATCCTCTTGCTGTCAGCCTCCTGAGTGCTGCAATAGTGTGCACAACCACCCTTGGCCTCAGAACTCTGTCTTATGCTGAGTCACAAATCAATTTCTTTGTAGAAATAGACAGATTAACATTATCACTCTACCAATGTCAGCTCTTCAGATATTTACAGATGCATCATTTTCCCTCTAGTTTTCCTTTATGTTGAACACCCCCATATGGCCTCTTTAGGGGTTCCTGGAGGGTTGGAATTCCTGCTTTACTAATGTGGACACACTTTACCGTTACGTCTTCCTTAAGGAATCTGCTCTGAAAACAGAACTCTAAAGTGGCTATGGACATACTGTGAGTCTCCCTCCCCCCAACCCCAAAATACATACATGAAATCATTTCCTTGTACCTACCCCAAGTTCCCCAGGTGCTAGCAGAGGCAAAGGCCACTGAATAGCACAGAGAACAGGGAATAAGTAGCAGCTATAAAATTCTCTAGCTCAGTGACTTTTGTGTTTTTGGGTTCTGGGGATCAAAACCAGGACCTTGTGCAGGCTGACCATACTATTATCTACTATTGAGTTACACCCCCAGCACAGTACTCCTTCTGGAAAGAATAGACAAAAACCAGCTGACCTAGGTACTGAGGCTGGATGGGTCCCTGCAGAACACAGAAGCCATGCTTATGGGGATTGTGAAGAAACTGAATGAAGGGTACCACTTGAGAAGCCCACATGGGGTAAGGAGGCCATGATAGAAGGTCTTTTGGTTTTTTGTTTTATTTTGTTTTGTTTTGGTTTTTTGGTACCAGGGATCGAACTCACAACCTCGTACTTGCCAGGCAGGCGCTTACACTGCTGAACTAAATCCCCGGCCCCACAATAGAAATTGTGACCACTTGTTATGGTCTGAATTGGGTCCCCTGCCCTTAAAAATGACACACTGAAGTTCCAACCCTCAGTTCCTTAGCATATGAGCATGTTTGGAGATAAGGTCTTTACATAGATATTCAAGTTAGAAGACATCAAGTGTCCCTATAAAAGGGAAAAATGTGGACACAAGCACACACACACACACACACACACACACACACACACACAAATGGAGATGAAGGTAGAGATCAAAGCAATGCTTCTACATGCCAAAGAATACCACAGTTTCCAGCAAACCACTAATAGCTGAGGGAAAAGCATGGAACAGATTGTTTTTCACAGCAATCAGAATGAACAACCCTGAAGACACTTTGATCTTGTCCTGGTAGCCTCTAGAACTATGAGAAAAATCAGTTTCTATTGTTGAAGTCACTCAGTCTGTGCTACTTTATTACAGAAGCCCTGCAAACTGATACACCAACCCTAGGCCTAGTGGCAAAAGGGAAGGAAACTCTAGAGCCCAGAAGAAAGGGCCATGGCTAAAGCTGTCTTCGCAGAGGCTGCAATACAAAAAGGGATCCGGGCAGTGCAGATCTTGACCTCTTCTCCTCCCACCCTCCAGTCTCTGATGTGGTCAGTGGGCAAAGGGGATGGATGATGCAAACAGAAACCAGGCACTCACCTGGAGGAGGACATTGTCCACATTTCTCTTATGACGTATTTGGAGGAGATCCCTTGCTGATAGGACAGAAAAGGAATTTAGAAGCACCAACCCTTTCATTGGACCCCCAGGGAAACCTAGTTCCAGAAAGGGTGTGGCAATGTGGCCAATCAAGGTCAAGACTAAAATTCAGCCTTCCTGACTCCTATGCATACACTCCTAAATGTCACGACTGCTTTGTGTGTGTGTGTTTTGTTTTTGTTTTTGTTTTTTTGTTTTTTGTTTTTGTGGCACTGGGGATCGAACTCACAACCTCACACCTGCCAGACAGGCGCTTAAGCCACTGAGCCAAACTCCCAGCCCTAGTTTTTTGAGGCAGGGTCGCACTATGTAGCTCAGGCTGACCTTGTGCCCGCGTTGTAGCCCAAGCGGGCCTCGAACTCACAACGCTCCTCCTACCTCAGCCTCCCAAGTGCTGGGATTAAAGGCGTGAGCCACCACGCCCAGCTTGCTTTGTGTTTTATTATTATTGTCTTACTGCTGTCACTCACTCACCCTCATCTATGGCACAGGGCCATATTTAATGTATTATTTGAATAGGTAATGCTTTGATATGCCAAATTAAAAGATGCAAAAGGAATGTACACAGAGATATGGAGAAATTGCTGGTGGGACTGTAAGAAGATTGGTAGTACAGTCACTGTAGAAAACAGTAGGACAATTCCTCAAATAATTAAAAATAGAATTACCATATAATGCAGCAATTTCAGGTATATATACGCAAAATAATGGAAAGCAGGGACTCAGACACTTTCACCACTGGTCATAATAGATAACATTGTTTGCAGTAGCCAAAAAATGATGATAACCCAAGTGTCCACTGACAGATGGAGAAGCAAAATGTAGTATAAGCACACAATGGAATACTATTAAGCCATAGAAAGGAATGACGTTCTGACATATGCAATGCCATGAATGAACCTTGAAGACCATATGCAATGTAAAATAAGCCAGTCATAAAAAGAACAAATACTACAGTCCCACTTACATATGATATTTAATAGGAGTCAAACACATAGAGACAGAAAGTAGACCTGAGCTCACCAAGGGCTGGGAGAGGAAGGAATGGAGAGTTATTGAAAGAATGAATAGGAAGTTTTGGGGGGTGTGATAGGAAAGTTCTGAAAATATTGGTGATGGTCACAAAAATATGTAGCTTAAAAGTCACTTAACTGAATACTGTAAAATGGTTTAACAAATGGTTCAAAGGGTTACATTTGTGTTACGCGTGTTCTACCACAATAAAAAAAAATATGTTCTGAAAAAGCATGTGCTACCAACATTTCCTTCCTGAAGATCCCCACTGGGACCAATTCCAGGGTCTCCTTCCAGGGATGGTTTGTGATTACACAGGTGTCAGTATCAGTATTCCCAGGCATCAGTCTCCCTAGCTTTTGTATACTCCATAAATGGATGCACACAAGATACCCTGTTTCACATTTCACTTTTTTCACATAATATACTCTGCAAATCATCCTCATTTTCTTAAGGCCACTTAATGGGATTCTTGTATGTTTACCGTTTTTGTTGTTGTTGTTGTTTGTTTGTTTGTTTTAAGTATTGGGGATTGAATACCTAGGGCCTCACGCTTGCTAGGCCAGCAGTCTGCCACTGAACCCCAACCATAGCCCTTTTTATTTTTCAGGGCAGGGTCTTGCTAAGTTGCCCACACTGTCCTTGAATTTATAATCCTCCTACCTCAGCCTCCCAAATACCTGGGGATACAGGTGAGAACTATCACCCCAAACACATTTGCATTTTAATACGGTTTAATGTTTTCACCTCTAAAGAATGAATTAGGAGTGGTAGAATTTCAGAAACCTCCCCAGTGTATGTGTGCATGAGGGGAGAATGGAATGGCAATATAATGCTTTCAGTTGAAAGTATCAAGTTTTATGGAGGCCACACCTGGAAAAAGAGCCTTTGCTAGATTCTGGGACGGTAATAGCCAACAGCTATCTGTCACCCTGGGGCAGCTAGTTTTCTAAGCACTTTAGGTGTACTAACTTATTTAATCCTCACAACAACTTGATATTGGTGCTATTATTAATTGCCTCCACTTTACAGATCAAGTTTTCAGGGCATGAAAAAGTTAAATAACCTGCCTAAAAGCCAACAAATGACAGAAGTGGGATTGAGCCCACAAAGTCAGGTTCTAGGGTCTTGCTCTTGTTCACTATGTCATGCTGCCTCTCCGACATGCAAACATTTACTGAACTTCATGCCAGCCCCTGGGCATCCTCCTGAGAGAGACACAATGATGCTTTAGCTATAAGCCCCACCCTCAAGGAGTTTATGACTGAGACAAGAGCACAATTCACCCTCATATAAGGCAGAGAATTGATTGGTGTTATAAGAGGAGCATACAGAACGTTCTGGAGCTTAAAGGAGGGATGATACAGAACGATGAAATGTTGCACGAAGTGATGATCAAGTGTGAAGGGAACCAACATTTAGGAAGCAACCATCTAACATCACCTACTTCAGATGTTGAATCCTTCCAAAACCTGTCATCATCCTCACCTGATAGATTACAAAAATTAATTGAGGCTTCCAAAGACAGTAAACTGGTGAAGATGGAATTTTCTCCCAGGATCCAGAGCCAGGCCTTCGCCAAGGTGAAGTCCAGCCATGAGCCCAACAGGGTCTTCCCCATGCCATTTGCATCAGAAATATCTGGGATGTTTGGTTGGGAACTGCCATCCTTGGCAGGGATGCCCAAGCCTATTAATAAGCCCAGAGCACTTTGAAGATGAAATTGTCCATAAAAAGAGATGGTTCCCACAGTCAGAGGCAGCAAGGCAGGGACAGGTAGGGGGATGGGTGTGGTGAGGGTAATGTAGGAGCAGGTAGGAATATCTGGGCAGAAAATCCTTGAGCAAGGAAACTGAAATTCCAGGTTTTCCAAAATTTTCCTTCTCCAACTTCAGAGGAGGCCACAACTTTCTAAACTTTAGCCTGAATTCCTCTCCCCTGAATTTTGCCCTAGTTACATTCAGCCTGTGCTATAATTTAGTCTCTTCATTAAATTGACTCACATAAAAATCATTCCTCCTAAGCACCCACCTTTGTGAAATCATAAGCTCAATATTCCACTGCATTTTTTTTTCATATGCACAAGACTAAATTAAAACTACTGAATCACCTGCAAGTGTCCCCCTTTCGGGTACCTCACGCTAAAGTACCTAATTTTCCTGGTGAGCAGAGGATACAGTAATTTGCTTCTTCCTTCTGTTTGGGCAACTCCTTTGCTTTCTGTGGGCCTCAGTTTTCCCATCCACAGCTCTTACACAGTATGTCGGTGAGATTCAGACTCCAGCCTGAGTGACAATCCTAGCCCTAAGTCTTTCCTCAGTGTGACCTCAGGGAAGTTACTTAGTCCATCAATTGCACCGTTATGGATGGAGGCTACATCACAGGGCTATTGAAGGTCTTCATGTCTGCTTCAAGGAGCCTCCATGGCTGTTCTATTTTATCCACCTCATGTCCTCAGAAACTTTTGATTCCCTCTTATTCATTTTGTCTTTTCCTCTATAGCACTTAGTACTTTATTTTTTATTTTATTTTATTTTTTGGTACCAGGGGATGAAACTCACAGCCTCGTGCCTGCCAGGCAGGCACTTAGGCCACCAAACTAAATCCCCAGCCTTATTTTTTGAGACAGGGTCTCACTATGCAGTTCAGGCTGGCCTTAACTCACTTTGTAGCCCAGGCTAGTCTCAAACTCACAATGACCCTCCTGCCTCAGCCTCCCGAGTGCTGGGATTAAAGGCGTGCACCACCACGCGCAGCTCCAGCACTTAGCACTTTATAACAGACTGTATGATCAATCTGTTGAGTGATTATGTTTACTCTACTTCCTGTCCTCTTTGCAAATGTAAGTCACTGAAAGCAATGGTATCCCCAAGATTTGTCACTGATATAGCCCAGCACCTGCTCTTCAATGCAAACTTCTCAAATGAATGGAATGGTTAAGTGAATCCTGGGTCTCATAGCTTCCCCAGGGGATAAAAATTCCTAACCCAAGAAAAAAACCTCTGTCTAAAGAAATCATTGCCTTCAGTTTCACATTTTGAAAAATGGGGGGCTGTTACAGAATAGTGTCTGACTCACAGAGAAAGCAGTCTTTTGGACTTTCTGGAAGTACAAATGCCACATTACAAGAAATGAAATTATCTTAAAAACCAATGCCTTTCATCAAGTTGGGTGGAGATGCTGCCCCCATAGGCTTTAAAAAGCACTGTCCTGGGTCTAGAGATGGCCTGCAGGTTGTGATTCCACCTTGCCTGCTGGGCTCAGAAGAGTAGCTACCAATGGCTCCTAAGATAAGCTCAATTATTTCTCAAAACAGTTAAAGGTAGTAGGTGGAATTATGCCTAATTTACAGTGAGATAACAAGGATGGGAAAGGAAAACGACTTCCCAGTAGTCAACTGGCTGACCTATTGGTATCAGAGTCTGGGCTGCATCCCTGGCCTGCCTGGTTCTAGTCTCCCTCTGTGGTCCACATTCCCTACATTCTCCATCTTCCTGCTCTCAGGACCTCTCTCCCACCTCACTTTCCCACCCGTGCGGGCTTCCTCAGGGGATGGTGCTAGTGTAGAACTCTACTCACCATGAGAACATGCTCACGACATCAAATAAAAGCCAGACTTTGTTTTATGATCCCAAATGGATGGTCCATCTTAGCTATCAGGCTGGCTCCAAGAAATGTTGGCTCTGCCCAGAGGGATAAAAGGATCCTCCTAAGGGATTTTGAGAAACAGTAGATCCAGAGGTTACTGTCCCACAACAACCATGTGATCAGATTGTCACTACACTGTGGATTCACTAGATGTTTTAGTAATATAACCATCCAAGGAGACACACAAAAAAGGGAATAGTCACTGTTTCAGAAAGGAGAATTGCTTAGCTGGGTCAGGGGAAGGAAGAAGAGTTTCTATTGCTCCTCCTTTTGATGTCTTTGAATTTTGAATCACACGACTATGTTGTCTATTCAAAAATAAATACAATGGTACCTCGATTCATGAACTTAATTCTTTCCACAGTTCTGGTTGAAGAATTTGATTGTCAAAAGAGTTAAGTTCATGAACTGAGGTACCATTGTAAAGGAAACTAATTTTTTGTAGTGCTGGAAGTCAAATTTAGGCATCATGGATGCTAGGCAAGCACTTTATTACTGAACTACATCTCCAGCCTTTTAAAAATTGCTAATGTTAAAAAATAAAGATGATCTCAATACATGGTTAGGGAGAAGCGTAGTTTACAAAGTAGTTTATTTTTATCAGCTAACTTTTATGTCTTTAAAAACATATGCGTATATGGCACCACTAATGGAGCACACTGACATCACTGGCCTTTTAACCAAAGGCACTAAGGACAGACCATCATTTCTCTGGCGTGCTGCCAAAAGTGCAGAACTTGAGTCTAGTCATAAGGAAACATCAAGCAAATCTTTAGGGACACTCTGCAAAATAATTGGCCTCCACTCTTCAAAACAACAAGGTCATAAAAGAAAAGAAAGATCAAAGAATTGTTTCTGATGAAAGGAAAATATAAACAATGACAACTAAATATAATAGTGTGGTTCTGGATTAGATCCTGGACCAGGAAAAAAATTATTATGCAGGACATTAATAAGACAATTGATGAAATTTAAGTAACACTTGTAGACTAGAAATAGTATTGTGTTAACATTAAATATCCCAGGATTATTAATTACATTATAGTTATGTAAAGAATTAGTAGCATAGTTATCTATCTTGCATACTTATACATATATGCAGTTATATGTGTATGTCTACAAACATACGAAACTTTTTGAGTGTCACATGGCACCACAAGTAGAAAGTTCCACACCTGACCTCATGTGATGGGGTGGCAGTCTTAATGCAGGCACACTAAAAATATTGTATAAAATGATCATCAAGCTGAGTGTATAATGGGCCAGGGATTTAGCTCAATGGCATAAGTGCCTGCCTGACAAGCTCGAGGTCATGAGTTCGATCCCCAGTACAAAACCCCCCCCCAAAAAAACAAAAAAAAGCCATGTGCATACGGTGTACATGGAGTACAACTGAATTTCTTGTTTAGGGTCTCATTATGCATATGCAAATGCTCCCCAAAACCAAACTCTGAGACACTTCTGGTCCCAAACATTTCAGTTTTGGGGTACTCAGCCTGTATGTAGAGAATAAGAGGGGAGAGATGGAGGACAAGAAAGCTGATGGAGAAAATGGATATCTGAGTAAAGAGTGTACTCATGTTCTCTGTACTATTGCTGCAACTTTTCTTTAAGTTTGATATTAATTTAAAAACAATAGAAAAGCGTAAGCTAAAATTTAATTAGTGTTTATTTCCAAATGTAAAGTTTTTGTTGCATTTTTCCTTGTGTTCCTTTATTTTCTTTCACCATCTTTTTGAAAAAGTAATCCAAATATTTGAGAAAAAAATATCCAAATACTGGGGCTGGAGTGTAGCTGAGTGGTAGAGTGCAGGTTTAGCAACCTTGAGGTGCTGGGTTCAATGTAATAATAATAAAAAATAATAGTAATAATGGTAGGGCCAGGAGTTTAGCTCAGCAGCACAAGGGAAGCCTGGCAAGCTCAAGGTCATGAGTTCGATCCCCAGTACCAAAAAAAAAAAAAAAATACTACTACTACTAATAATAATAATGGTAATAATTCCATGCTAAATGGTAATGCTAAAATAAGTTCCTAGAGTATAAGTCTCCCACCCCGCTGAGTTAACTGCAGCTCCCCGTCCTCCCAAAAGAAACCACTGATGCCTGGCCCTGTATCTTCTGGCAGATATTTTCTTTTCGTCAATAAACATGGGTGGTTTGTGTTGTCTCTCTCCATTCCTCCATCCACAAATGTTGGTACCCTGATCTGCAAAGATCTGTGCCTTGCTTTTCCCAGTTAATACTTTATCTTCATGATCCTTCCCTAGGAGGACTTACAGAAATACCAGGTATTTTAAAATGTTGTCTAGAATTCCACTGCATTGACATGTAATTCACAGACCCCATTCCTATTGTCAAGGCTTTTCCCGGTCTCTTACAATAAGATTGCAACAAATGGCCACCCAATCCTTATGCGCAATAAGCCCATAGATGTCCAGGATAATCTCCTACCCACACAGCAGAGTTGCTTGGAAGGTCCACGGGCCTCTCACGTTTGGGTGCATCTGTGTCTGAGCATGCCAGCTTCCCCACAGCCGCCCCACACAGGCAGTGTGCTTCACATGTGTGGGGAGCCACATAAAAGGTCACCTTGGGCATGTGGGACGCAGCAACTGTAGGCCGGACGGAGTGTAAGCGAGGCCTTGGGGAAGGAGCAAAGCCTGAGCTAGATTACCCCTCCCATCGAGTAAGCCAAGATGGCGACCATATCCTGCTTCCGCATATTACACAACCCCACCCCAGATGATGTATCGCTGACG
>RJWM01043566.1:0-13743 GCA_004363535.1 Dasyprocta punctata | reverse complement strand
CAAAATTCTCTCTACATAACAAGATGTCTTTCAAAAGGGAATTACTTCCTTTTTTCTATCAAAAATATTTTCTTTAGCTTGAAGGGAAAGATTAAGTGTCCTATCTGCTATGTATCTTCGAAATAGCATTCTAGTGAGACATTTATCATCATAGACAAGGTCATCAATTTAGAATATATATCTTCCTATAAAAGAAAATATGTTGGTCACCTTTAAATTTAAAGACTCTTTTAAGAGTACTGTGTAGTGAAAAAAACTACTGTATGTAAAAGACATTGTATAGCCATACCTCATTATGTTGCAGTATATTGCTAAAATTCTATTGTATTTCCTGGATCTTGTGTTAAAAATTAACCATAGTGTTCCAAATGTGATGTTTATATGTATTAATTCTCTAAGATGAATGTAACTATTATGTATCAAAAACACACACTAAGAAAAATAAATAAATTTAAAACCACTGTAATGACATTTTTGCAGGTTCACTTAAGGCTTCAAATTGTCTGCTGCAACACACAGCTTTTCCTCTGAAGGAAGCAGTAAAGGGGTTTGATATCATATGTGATGTCACCTGTAATCTCTACTTGACATCTTTTTTAACTTTACACCAACAGTCTTATCAGTATTTTGCAGTTTCCCATAAGAATGTTCTTCATAGTACAGAAAGCAGTTAATATTAATGCTTTTTCTATACATCTTTCTTGACTCACCAAAACAGCTGTATTTCATTACTGAGTCATAACATACCCATAATAAAACCCTACCATAAAATATCTTATTATAATGTTAACTCAGGTCTTGTAATTCTCAAATAGCTCTTGTCCTTCAGCTAACTTTTATTCTCAAAAGTGGAAAGAGGAGTGAGGTTGATCAGAGAAAAAGCAGGAAAACCTGAGTAGTCTTAACCTCTACAAACCTCCCCAGGTAAACTGGCAAAACTGGTGTCAACAATGCAGCTTTCCTAGATTTTGTGGTCAGAGGATCCAGAATGTTTTCTACTGATATCCAGACATGGTACATAACAGGTGCCACCAGATAGACACACTGCACCACAGACGCCCAAGCCTCAGGCCACCACACTGTACAAACTTGCCCCGATCATTTTGCTGTAATGTGGCCTCACGTTTTGCTGAATATTCAGGTTTTCACTGAAGGTCTTGTGGCAGGAACTCATTACAACATAAACCGAGAGAAATGAAATTATTCTTTGATCTGCCTAGTAAACTTTCCACACTATAATTTTTCCGAATATCTTTTTTTCATTAAATCTTCAGCAACATTTTGGTGAATGAATTATTAGGCAAATACATTTAGCTTGCCACCAACTTCTTTGCATGGATTATTCCAATCAGGTGTATTATGGCAGGAAGAGCAAGAACCTATTTATTTGGATTTTTGTCTGTTATTATTAGCTGAGGGATCCTCAAAGGAAGCTATATTTTTCATTAGATGAGGTGAAATTTGTGAATGCTTAAATTGCCTATCATATGACCTTATCCCTTACAAAAAATAAAATTGCAGCTGTTTACCTTCAGATTTTGAGGACTAAGTTGTCTTAGTCCATTAGAGCTGCTATAATAAAATGCAATAAGCTAGGTGGCTTGTAAGTAGTAGAAATGTATATTTTTCCCTTTTCTGGAGAGAAGCCCAAAAAGAAGTCGCTGGCAAATTTGGTGTCTAGAAGATCTGTCATCTTCTTGTTAGGTCCTCACATGGTAAAATGGATGAACTTTCTTTCCTCTCTCTCCCTCTGTCTCTCTGTCTCTCCCTCCCACTCTGTCTGTCTGTCTGTCTGTCTCTGCCTCTCTCTCTCTCACCTTCTCCCTCCCTCTCTCCTTCTTTTTTCCAATAGTAGCACTAATCCCACTCAGGAGGGCTCAATTCTCATGACTTTATCACCGCCCTTCTTTTGGCTGGATATGTTTAAAAATTAAGAACCACTTGTACTTTAGAAAGATTTTATAAAGCAATATCTTATGATGAAATGCATATTTAAGCAGCAAAATAAATGAATGTTCATATAGACTATAAAACATCCTCATGGAAATTCAAGTCTGGTCTTGCGACCAAACTAGATTAGGTACTGTTTACAAGTGAGAAAATAACCTAGTATTTGGAGAGCTTTTTTGATATTTTGATTGTGAAAGAAATTAGATCTATGTTTGTTTTGGCTTCACCTGGTCAGGCTGGATTCCTTAATTTCTAATGCAAGGTGACCACCAGTTTCTTGCTTCAACTGTCAATCACAAGTTTCATTCTGCACTGGTGCCTTTCAATATTCTAGGTTATCTAAAGGCCAAGTGTCAGATGTGGCTATCATGTAGCACTAGGGAAGCTGGGACCAGTCAGAGCCACTGTAGAGGAGTCAGGTGCCAAGTTCACATGCAATCAACACCTCCCCAGTAACCACTGTCCTTCAGGATCTGCAGGGCACTGGTTCCAGAACCACTTTCAGACACCAAAATCTGAGGATGCTCAAGCCCCTTATATAAAATGGTATAGTATTTGCATATAAGCTACACATATCTTCCTGAATACTTTAACCTATCTCCAAATTACTTATAATGTGCAAATGAAGCAAACAACTATATAAATAGTTGTCATGATGTATTGTTTAGGAAATAATGATGAGAAGAAAACATGTCTCCCATGGCTTTGGCATAACTCATCAAAATATTCTCATGACACTAGCTGTAGAACAGATTTGTTTTTGTTTTAATTTGGTTCCTTCTTCTTGGTTTTATGCTTGTCAAAGGCAAGGCTTACATATATATTAATTTTTGTAGTACCAGTACAGGAAAACTTTGAATGTGATAAGTATAAATGTATATGTGTGGAGTGGATAATTTAATGAGTCAAATCATTCTGGCAGCAGAAAGGAAGATAATTATCTAGTTCATTGAGAGTTGTATCAAAATACTGAAATATAATCTAGAAAGAAGTAAAAGGTATATACCAAGGAGACAAGTGCAAAAAATGCTTACCTAGACAAGAGGATTTTCATTTTGCAAAGTACAATTAGAGCTATACACACATGCCATTACTCAAGTCATTGTATGTAAAAGGTATGATATGTGACAACTATGATATGTGACACTATCTATGTATTAACATAACCCAAACAACATATTACACACACACGCGCACACAAACACACACAGGTAAAAGATTTTAAAAACTGTATGAAATGGAAAAGATTAGTGATATTGAATAGAAAGGAGTTAAGCTCTATTGGCAATGTTTTAGTTTTTGAAGGAGAATATACTGGTCCAAAGCTCAATGGCTAACGCAAAAACATAACTGTTAACACCTGTATGGGTGTCAGGTACTCCTGCTTCCCCAGTGGCTCCTGTGGAGGTGTTAATATACAGACTCTGAAGAAGCACTAATAATGTGAGAGTGCTCCATAACTGAACAGATGATTCCAAATGCTCTTTTTGTAACTACTTCTTTTTTACTATAGCGGAGTATTAGGTTAACAAATGTAAGTTTGTTCTTGAAACCAGTTTATTATTCAGGTTAAATATTAAACGAGGAAACCTGCAGGTTAAGAAGAAATTGGATAAAGTTTTGAAATAAAGTCTAGTGAATCACTACATACTTATTTTTAGAGTAATGGGAAAACTGCCAAAGGGTAGTCTCTATTGGAAAGTAAACTAAATAAGCCTATAGGTAAAATAGCGTCTTAAGAGCCCAACTACTAATCCAATAAATTACAGTGCAATGGGATAATTTTGTGGACTACCAAAGATACAGAAAGCATAACAGCAATCTAAAGACAGAAAAAGAAATTCATACAAGCTGTTAAAAAAGAAATTGTATGTTTAATATTGCTTTTTCAGAATCCATATCAAGAACTATGCTACTGAATCAGTTTTCCCTATTAATTTATGACACCAACTATATAGTCAACTGAAAAAATAACTTATTCATGAAAATATTTCATTTCTTTTTCATTTCCTTTGTGGCCTATATATGATAATAGCTCTAATTCTGAGTTTCCACCCTATATCCAGCTTCTGACTGGGATGAAGGTAAGGAGTCAATTCTCTAGTAGACAACCTCTTGCACAATCTAACAACTGAATCATATCTTCAATTAGTTAAGTGTTTATAAGTTGATAAAATGTCCCTCATCCCACTACTATAAACTCCACCATAGCTGTGGCTAGCCTATTCTGTAGTATTTTATTGTAACTTCACTAGCATTTAGCATAGTGAATGGACATTAATACCCAAACCAATTTAGTTAAGGTAATTAATTTATACAAATTAATACATGAATAAGAATGAAAACCATCAATACCTAACCTACATAGCCTCATGTCTTCTAAATAGTACATTTTAACTATATTAGTTTAACCACATTACATCAAATGTACTTTTATAAATATTGTCAGAGTACCGTATCCAAAGAATAAGCGTGGCATTATCAGTTACAATGTCTGGTTCATGTAGCAAATAGTTTTTATTGGATGTCTAGCACTGATCTGGTCATAGTGCATACAGAGATAAAACCAAAGAAAAATGGTTCTTCCCTTCACAGTACTGGTTCATTAGCCTAGCATTTGTAGGAAGGGAAGGTCATTTCATCTTGAAAAGCATTAAGCAACTTTTGACCATTTACTGGTTCACTCCAACCCTACAAGTCTTGGTAAAGGAATTCAATGGATTATTCAACCAGCTGCCTTTTTGGCTAACATATTTTAGACAGTTAGTTAGCTTAAGAAAAATCCCTCCTCTATTTCCTTAGTGGTATCTTTTTTCTGTATCTCTGTCTTTGACTCTTCTGTGCCACACATACCTGCCATAGTTTTTTGGGTGACATTATAGCTTCTATCATTTTCCACACCTAACTTGAAAGAGCAGGAGAGAAATGTTCTCAGCTCTTGTTTGTGTCTTCTCATTGTCACCATACATGTAAAGTTAATATGATTCATCCATTGATAACACATTTTTCATTCTCCTCTAGGATTCACTTTATCTTTCTAGATGCATCATTTCTTGGAAAATTGTTTGGCCACATTTCCTATTATGAGAAAGGAATCACGGCAATTGATAGTAGACATCACACCATCTGAGTCTGAATCTTGACTCTACCACTTCCTAATTGTGATCAAAACGGTTTAATTTCCCAGTTATTAAAGTGGTAGAAATAATAATAGTTATGTTATAAGGATTAAATTAGTTGAGATTTATAAACTATTTAGTCACTGGCTCATAGAAACCACTTCATAATGCCATTATTACCATTGTTGACCATGGTACCAGTAAGGTCCAAACTCTTGCCTACTGCCTGTCAGTTTCTGACTATCCTGACATCTACACAGAGCTCTACCTTGAACCAACTCATCACACAGCTCTGCTTTGCTCTGAGATTTGGTATTTCTCTCTAACTATGAAAGATCTTCTCCTTACTGTTCTGAAAACTCCTAGAAATTTTTCTCTGTTCTCTTGGTTTCAGTCATTGATTCTCTCTCCATTCATCCAAACACTAGCAATCTAAGTTTCAAACTTTCAACTTTCACTATTTTCTAATATTAACATTCAACTCTTATTTGGTGCAATCTTAGTCTATGCAACTTTCTTGAATATGTATACTTAAAACTCTCCCCAACGCCTGGAGATCTTATTTGTTCTTAAATAACCACACAAGGATCACATCTTCCATGCACCTTTATCACTGCAGAACACACATATTCCAACCCACAACCACCTTCCCTCTACACAAACACACAAACTACACAAATCTCTTATACATTAAGGGACCACTGACATGGCCATTTAATGAGAACCTTTATTTAAATATTTTATGTGCATATATGCTACTTCTATTATAAGCTCCTTGAAGGTAAAAGGGACACCACTGGAATCTAACAATATGTGAGGCATTCTTTTAAATACTTTATATATGTTTATACATTTAATCTTCATATGAACTCTAAAAAGTATCAATCATTATTATTGTGATTGTATATAAAGCAGATGGAGCTGAATTCAGGGATAGTACCATCAGCATAAATCTAAATATAAGAGGTACATAATAAATGCTGAATGAATGAATTTGCTGAGAGTGCTATAACCTTGTTCTAGCTTCTTGGATGATTTTTCCACATTTATCTAAATTTCTTCATTGTACATATTGCTGAAAAAAGGTACTTCATTTCTACTACTTAAGACTCAAATAGGACCAGGTCAATAATAGAAATTCTACCAATGCCTTCTAAGGGTAAATTGGAAAATATATTTTATAACTGTGGATGCTGTTCTAATGATGATATGAAAACATTTACATTTTATAGTTGAAATGTTCTTTATTTGACATGTCCACTTTATGAAAGAACTTCTGAGAATTAAGTGGCACATATCTGCACATAGCACTTCTGATTTATACACACTGCGATTTCAAAATATTTAGCTTTTGTTTACTATGAATCATCTACTAAGCAGTTGTGTGATTTTTAGGAACTTAGATTTATATCTTTGAGATTTGCTTATCTGTAAAATGCAGCCAAGCTCTAATAAACTGACCTTTAGTAGATTCTAAAGGGATTACCCACTTGTAAGATTATACTACTCTTAAAGTGAGGGTAAGAACAAAGGAAGTTGTAATGCAGAAGGGAATGGTGTAAAGCGCAAAGCCAGAAGAAAGGGTAACTCCAATCCCCATAAAACCAACTTTCCCACGCAAAGAACTTGCATCTTTAACTGACTACATCATGTCCACAGGAAAGCTACAGTCACTTCACTTGCCCCACGTCCTCAAGTGCTCTCTTTTAACAGTGCCTCAACTAATTTAAATGCAACTAAATCTCTTGAAGACAAACATTTAATATCAATTAAACACGTTAAGAAATTCTAAAAATATACAAAGCACATATTTTTATTAAGAATGCCTTTGAAATCTCCTTATAATGAAAATTCTCCAGCTCTTCCCGTGCTGTTTTATAAGTCAAAGATTCTTGAAATAAAACTTCAGAAATAGTAGACATTGTATTACTGTGATGTCCACATTTTTCATTTGTTCTAAGCATTTTACTCCTATCCTCTTACATGCTTAAAAATATACTAAACAAAAAGGAATTTAAGATTTTTGTTTGAAATTACAATTGCACAAATAAATATTCATGTAGGGAAAAGAAAATCATGTACAAAACTTGTAACTGCATCATATACATGTTTTAATATATATATGTACACATGTGTATCTACGTGTTATATATTTGTTAACCACATCATTTATATGTGTTACATGTGTACATGTATATATAACTCATAAATATCATATGCATATAAAATTTAAACTAATAGCACTTGTATTCAAAATTTAAAGTTACTTTCCTTGTTTAATAGCTGTGTATTTCAAATATCATTAAAACAAAGCTGATCTTGAAAGTCCACTAGTTACTGAATAATAATAGTAGCACTGTCCTCAAGGTTATGACTTGTGTTGGCTATTGAAAGTGTTACAGTATGAAATTACGATATACAACCACATTCACTGTAGAGTATTATAGTAAATATTATTATGAAGTCATCATACTTTTTAAATTATAGGGAAGTATCACCACTTCCTAGAAGCAACAAATGATTAATATTAGATGATCTTCAATACCAATCAAACCAATAACACAGAATCAGGAAAAACAAGCCTACCTTCCATCGCTCTTTTAAAGAAGACCTTACAGCTCCCACAGGTAAGGACACCATAATGACAGCCTGATGCTTCATCCCCACAGATAAGACAAATCTTCTGAGGCAGTGACTCGAAGCTGTACTGTGGGCTCTGGCTGGCATCTGAATCCGGCCTTGAAACACAAAACAAAGTACTCTTATTTATTTTTAGGTGCACTACCATGTTACTACAGGTTTCTTAAAGCAGCACTCACAAGGTGAAAGGGGATTCTTAAAATAGCACTATATTATATGTGTACACTTGAAACGACATAATTCACACTGAGCTTCATTTAATAGACCACCTGTAGTTAGACTCACTAGACTTGCAAAGTATTAGCCTTCATCAGTGGTACCAACACAGAAGAACAGTAATTAGTGTAGCACTTTATGTTCACGACAGCTAATATCTGTCAATCAGCAAAACAGAAATCTTTCCACAGAAGTCTTTATAGAGAAGCAATTCGGATTTTGACAAACGAAATGCTATGCCTTTTCTGTATGCTAGGTAATAACATGGTTTGGTTTGAAGAGTTCAATCAGCAATGCCTGTTCTGAGTTTTTCGAACCATGCTGTAATGATTGTTCAATTAGATATACGTGTTGTGTGACTATAGTGTTCTATATACTGTTTCGCCTGTTCATAACGTGAAAAGTTACCAACTGAACATTCCTTTTTCCCATTTACATTCCATTACTTCAGTATGTAAACTAACATATTCTTGAAATTATGTGTGACAAAAGTGGTAGGGAATCCAAAACAATATTAGACTATGGTGCACTGCAGGGATTGATGTTCAAATCCTCAATAAACACACCACATTTAGAATTAATTTTAATCTTGGGAAGCTTATGAAATCGAGAGAATGAAGTGTCCCAACCCCAATTCTGCTTTGGGTTCTGTCCCGCACCCTTCAAGTCCCACCTCTCGCCTGGGGACGGTGCCTTAGTCCCTCTCCTGTGCCGACACTGCCGTAAATACCCAGGAAAGAAACATTTTGCACAGTACCCAACTCCCTTGGTCCTTTCCAGTCTGTGGGGCAACAGCGGATCTACCGTGACGCTGCACTTTTAAATCGGGGTTGGTCCTGCTTCGGAATCTAGCAGTTTCGGGAAGTTTTGTTTGAAAAATGATTTCTGGGAGGCACGCTCTAAAAATAGCACATTCTGTGCCGCCTTTGTGCCCCCCCTTTTAAGGAGAAAAGGGAAGCAGGAGATAAACCACCCTCGCGCCCCGTCCGGGTCGCCCACCCCCTCGCGGCCCCCAGGCGCAGGGCCGAGCCCCCGGGCTTCTCCGCCGCCAGCGCCCGCGCCTCACCTCAGGTAGTTGAGATAGGGCGGGTAGACCTGCGGGAGGCCGTCCTTGAGCACCGCGGCCTGGTAGCCGAGCTGCGGGAGCCCGTTGAGGCCGAGCGGCGGGTAGAGCGCGGGCGCGGCGGGCGCGGCGGCGGCGGCCGGGGCGGGGGGCAGCGCGTCCCGCGGGAGCAGGCAGGCGGCGGCCGCGGGCTTGCAGGGCAGCGGCGCGAAGGGGCCCTGCGGGGGCGGCGCGCCCTCGGCTTTGTACAGGATGCACTCCAGGGCCGAGCCCGAGCCCGACGCGGACGCGGACGCGGACGAGACGGCGACGCTGGCGGCTGTGGCCCCGGCGGCCGCCTCCCCGGGTCTGGACGAGGGCGCCCGCGGCGGCGGCGGCGCGAAGTCCGGGAAGGCGGCGGGGTTGGCGCCGGGCACCAGGTACGGGCGCGGGGAGCGCGCGGCGGCCTCCGAGCCTTCCTCCTCCTCCTTGATTTTCAGGGTGGGCGGCTGGAAGTCGCCGTACAGAGGGAACGCATCCTCTTTGGGCTCGGCGTCGGGTGGGTAAGGGCAGTCAGCGAAGTCGCAGCAGGGGACCGGGTTGACGGAGGCCGAGGGCGAGCTCCGCGGCGGAGCGAAGGCGCCGGGCGCAGGGGCCCCGCCGTCGTAGCTCTCGCCTTCCAGCAGCTGGCGGGTGCGCGCGGCCAGGAAGGGGTGGCTGAGAGGCAGGATGGGCACGTGGATAAAATCCACCACTGCGGAGGCCAGCGGGGAGCGCCCGGGCGCCGCCGGCGCGTCCTGCTCCGACACCGCACCCCTGGGCGCCGGGAAGCGGGAGTCTTCCTTGGGGATGTGGGCGACGCCTCCTGGGGCCGCTCCAGGTGAGCCGGCTGCGACTCCTCCTCCGGCCACGGTGCCTCCCAGAGCCGCAGGTTTGCTGCCCTTCAGAAGCGGGACGGCTGGGCCGTCGGATTCAGAGCCGTCTTCGTCCCCCTCCACCGCAGCCGACTGAGGAGAAGGCTTCGCCGCCACCCCGGGCCAGTGGGGGCCCCCCGAGGTCTGGAGCAGCTGCTGCCCCGACGGCGACATCCCCGTGGGCAGCATCTTGGGGGCCGCGCCTGCCCCAGAGCTGTCTCCAGCCTTGCTTTCAGGCCGGCTCATGAGTGGGGACAACACCTCCCTGGTGGCAGGGGCACCCCGCGAGTCTTCGGGAAGCTCTGAGCCAAACAAGCACCAAGGGCTAATGACCCCGCAGGCGGAAAGGCTGGTTCGACTCTGCTTGGACCCTGAGGACGCCAGGAGCGTGTCCAGGACACTGTCCAGCAGCCCGCTGTCCTTTTCGGGAGCTCTAGAGCTGCTGCTTCCTGCACCCCCTGCAGCTTCAGCTCCGGAGTACGCGCCCTCCGCGTCTAACAGCGACTGCTGGTCCTGCGTCTTCCCGTCGGGGGGGTCCTGTCCCTGGCTGAGTCGAGGGAAGAGCAGCCCGTCCAGGGAGATGGGTATGGCTGAGACCCCCGGGGAGGTGTCCGGGGAGGTTTGGCCCGCCTGGAAGGAACCAGGGTCCGGACGACCCAGCAGAGGAGACCCGACCTCGGTAGAGGAGGGCGCGCCGCCCGCCGCCGCGTGGGGAGCCCGGGGATCCTTTGCCTTCGGCTCAGTCATGACGACCTGAACTCCCTTTTTCTCCTCCCCTGTCTCTAGGGAGGAGGGAAAAGGGAAGGAGGAGGGGGTGTCAGTAATATAGGGGCAGAGGGAGGAGAAAATGGGTGTTGAATTTGGCCGGACCGGGGGATCTCCACCTCCTGAGTCGAGGGGCGGTGCTGGTCAGCGCCTGCCTTTGCTCTGCATCCTGTGGTCAGGGGAAGGGTGGCGGTCGTCTGTCCCTGTGGCAGATGAGGAGGGCAGGAAAACGGGTTTGTAAGGATCGGTTCCAATCAGAGTTCTCCGAGAGAGTTCTCTGGCTTCTGTCGGTGGACAGGAGGTGCAGAGTACTCACAAGTCTGGCACCGGAGTGGCTGCTGCTGCTGCTGCTGCTGCTGCTGCTGCTGCTGCTGCTGCTGCTAAAGCAAATTACACGCGACTGTATCTCCCGACTTTTTCTCCGGCTTCAAACCCGGGCATGCGGTGCAGTCCCTGACCTCTTTCAGAGTTTAGCTCTGCTTTTCTTACTAAAACCCAGGGACTAGTTGGACCTTGCAGGGCAGCCCGTTCTCAGGAGTACTTCTGCCGGCTCCTCGCAGCACTCCACAGTCTTCTCAGCAGCTCTCGGTTCAGTCGTGGAGGAGCTGCCTCTGGCAGCAGATCCCATTCAAATGCCAAGTGAAGCTAGTTTTCGTTGACAGTGCCATCCACACAGCCCAATCCTCACTCAATACTAGGAGACTTAACCTGAGTAGTAAGAGCCCTAGTCAGGCTCCGCAGCTTTCTAGCAATGCCTCCTCCCTCTAGGGAGGCCCGCCCAAAGCCCCTCCCCACCTCAATTATGACCAGATCTGAAACTCAGGAGTAGATAGTCCAATCCACTTGTTTGAATTCCACTGTGAATATAGCAGGTGCTTCCTTAGATGGAAGCTCATAAGCATGTCACATTTTGTACAACCAACTACTGTGTCAATCAAATGGGAAAAATGAATGGATTACATGGAAAATAAAAGTTTTGCGACCATTTCAGGAATTCAGTTTTATAAAGATCTAATATAAACGACATTTAGCTACATTATTTATTTTAGAATAAACACATCAAGAGTGACCTTAAGTGTTTTAGGAAAAATTTTCCCTACGAGCTCCATTAACAGTGAATGCTGACCTTGGACTTGAGATCACCTTGTCTCAACCTCCCAGTGTGCTGGGATTACAGGCGTGCACCACCGCTGTGGCGCTCTTGAACAGTGCCCAACGTAATTTAGCAGTTTGGGAGTGGCGGATAATTGGTAACACTTCTCTACCTGTGTGGGAACTTTGGATGTTATATGCCACACTTTGATTAGTTCTAAGGAATACATTCTAATTCTTAGTAAATACCCATTTAAGGGAAGTTTCCTTTACCTCTGATTTATTTCCTATAATACACCATAAGATCCCCAGTAGAAAGAATGAGCAATATTCTCTCCTATCAATATTCTTATTTTAAAAATTGATTATCTTATCTCTAAATTCATGAGGACAATGTGGAGAGAGGGGAAAATATTATGATGCATATTTCAGATACAGAATCATAAACTAAAATGTTTACACTAAACCCAAGATCACTGGGTATCTTGACATCATCTTAAATATGTTCAAAATCATTAATTAATAATTTATTCAAAATCACGTAATCGATTGGAAACCTCCTTTTGGGGTGTCAAATGTATGCTAATGCCTCACAGTTTCTCTCACCCAGGTGTGGAGGATACAAAGGAAGACTCCAAGGTTTCAGGATGCCCAGAGCCTCTAGCAGTGAGGATCTTGGATTCAGGAATCACCTGGGCAAGCCCATATGAGCGAGAAATAAGCATGTTAGACCATTGGGTTTTGGACTTGATTGTTCCAACAATTAATTAACTGAGTAATTTTAGATATGTAAGAATTAGGTAGATACAGAAGGGCTAAAGAGCATTCCAGGAAACAGATATAGTATGTTAACAAGGCATCTAGTAAGAAAATGTAGTATGGGAACTACAAGGGGACCATTATGGATGGAGCATGGGATTAGTGTGGGAAGAAAATACATAAAGTTAGAACGATGAACTAATTTATTATTATCATTATTATTATTATTGTTTTCAGACTTTCCTTTCAGTCCATCTTGAAAACACTTGACATGCTTTACTGAGTTGTAATTCAGGTACTATACAGTTCACTCACATACAGCATGCAGTTCAGTGTTTTTTTTTTAAGCACATTTAATTTAAAGTTGTGTGATCATCACTATTGCCAATTTTAGAACATTTATAGAACTCTAAAAAATCATACCCATTATCAATAATTCTCTACTTCCCCACAAGTCTTCCAGGAGGCACAAATCTGTTTTTTGTCTCTGTGGATTGGGTATATTGTATGTTAATATCAATGGAATCATGCCATTTCTAAGTTTTTGAACTGACTTCTTTAACTTAGCATATTTTCAAGATTCATATGTATAGTTACATCATTGTTTTTATTGCTAATATTTCATTGTGTAGATATTTTGTATTTATTTATTTGTCAGTTGTAGAACTTTTTATTTTTTTCTGCTCTTTGGCTACTATGAAAAATGCTGTTATGAATATTCATGTACAAGCTTTTGTGCAAACATGTATTCATTTTTCTTGAGTAAATACCTGCACTGCCATTGCTAAGTCACATGGTAATCCTAGGTTCTTAATATTTTGAGAAGCTGCCAGACTTTTTTCAAAGTAACTGTACATTTTATGTTCTCATCAGCAGTGCATGAATGTTAGAGTTTCTCCATGTCTTTGGCGTTTGTTCTTTTTATTATAAACTTCCAAATGTGTGAAGTGGCATCTCACTGTGATTTAAGTTTTTATTTCCCTGATGGCTACTGCCATAAAATCTGTAGAATTTGAAGCCGGGCGTGGTGGCGCACGCCTTTAATCCCAGCACTCGGGAGGCTGAGGTAGGTGGAGCGTTGTGAGTTCGAGGCCGGCTTGGGCTACAACGTGGCGCAAGGCCGACCTGAGCTACATAGTGCGACCCTGCCTCAAAAAAACCAGGGCCGGGAGTTTGGCTCAGTGGCTTAAGCGCCTGCCCTGGCAGGCGCAAGGCTGTGAGTTCAATCCCCGGTGCCGCAAAAAAA
>RJWM01043565.1:0-13743 GCA_004363535.1 Dasyprocta punctata | reverse complement strand
AAAAATAAAAATCTTTTTTATCTATTCCTTGATTGATGGGAACTTGGGTTGTTTCCAACATTTAGCTATTACAAATTGGGTTGGTATAAACATGGGTGCACAAATAACACTGTGGTATGATGATTTCTGTTCTTCTGGAGAAATGCCAAGAAGTGTGATAGCTGGGTCAAATGAAATCTCTAATCCTAGCTTCTTGAGGGATCTCCACACTGATTTCCACAGTGGTCACACTACTGTATACTCACACCAACAGTAGAGGAGGATTCCTTTATTCCCAGAGCCCCTCCGGCATTTGTTATTGGTTGATTTCTTGATCTTAGCTATTCTTTCTGTGGTGAGATGGAATCTCAGTGTTGCTTTAATTTGCATTTCCCTAATGACGCTTGATGATCAACATTTTTTGCCATTTGTATTTCTTCATACGAGAAGAGTGTATTCTTCTCAGATGCCCATTTTTGGATTGCATCCCTGATTGGGGGCGTGATTTTTTAAAATTCTTTATATGTTCTAGATATAAGTCCTTAGTGTAAGGGACGTTTGACCAAGATATTTTCCCAATTTGTGAGTTTTCTTGTCTCTCTAATAAGACGAGATCCCAATTGTTGATTCTGGGATGTTTTTTCTGTGCAGTATGATTTTTGTTCATGAATTCTCTGTCTACTCCTATATCATCAAGATTTCTGCCTACATGTCTTCCAGCAGATTTACTGTTTCTGTCTTAGTATTTAGATCTTTGGTCCATTTTGACTTTAGTTTAGTGCATGGTGATAGACATGGGTCTAATTTTAGGTTTCAGCATATGGAAAGCCAGTTTTCCCAGCACCACTTGTAAAGAGGCTATCTTTCTTCCAGTGTATATGTTTGGCCTCTTTGCCAAAGATGAGGTGGGTGAGTGTGTTTGTAGTTGTGGCTGTATATTCCAATGTATTCCATTGATCTTCAGGTCTGTTTTGATTCCAGTACCATGCTGATTTTATCACAGCAGCTTTGTAATGTAATTTCAAGTTGGGGATCGTGATGTATCCTGCCTTATCTGTGTTGCCCAGACTTGCCTTTGTTATTCTAGGTTTCTTCTGGTTCCAGATGAATTTTAGGGATGATTTCTCTGATCTGTGAGGTATAAAAATGGTATTTTGATTGGAATTGTATTAAATCTGTATAACAATTTTGGGAGAATGACCATTTTCACAATCTTTGTTCTTCCTATCCATGAACAGGGAATATCTTTTCATTTTCTGAAATTGTCTTTGATTTCCTTTTTCAGAATAATGTAATTTTCACTGTATAGATCTTTTACTTCCTTTGTTAGACTGATTCATAAGTATTTCATTTTTTTTGGATACTATAGTGAAGAGTGTAGTTTCCCTAATTTCTCTCTCAGTGAATTTGTTGTTTGTGTACAAAAATGCTATTGAGCTTTGAGTATTGACCTTGTAACCAGCAACATTACTGAATTTGGTTATTACATCTATAATTCTTTCAATGGATTTTTGGGGGTTTTCTATGTAGAGTATCATATCATCTGCAAATAACATTAATTTTACTTCTTCCTTTCCTATCCTAATTCCTTTTATTTTTCTCTCTTGTTTAATTGCTCTGGCTAACGTTTCCAGAAATATATTTAATAGGGGTGGTGATAATGGACATCCTTGTCTTGTTCCTGATTTTAGGTTGAAAGTTTTCAGTTTTTGTCCATTTAGTAAGATGTTGGCTGTTGGTTTATGATATATGGCTTTTATCGGCTTGAGGTAGAGACCCTCTATTCTGATTTTCTGCAGTGTTTTATCATGATTGAGTGTTGGATTTTGTCGAAAGCTTTTTTTGCATCTATTGAGATGATCATGTGATTCTTGTATTTGGCTATGTTGATATGAAGTATTACGTTTATTGATTTCTGTATGTTGAACCATTGCTGCAATCCTGGGATAAATCCCACTTGATCATACTGTATAATCTTCTTGATGACCTGTTGTATTCTATTTGCCAGTATTTTATTGAAGATTTTTCATCTATGTTCATGAGGGAGATTGGCCTGTAATTTTCTTTTCTGGTTGGCTCTTTCTCTGGTTTTGGGTTTAAGGTAATACTTGTTATCAGGAATGAATTAGAGATCCTTGCTGCCATTTCAATTTCTTTGAAGAGTTTGAGGAGTGTTGGCATTAAGTCTTCCCTGTATTTCCTGTAGAATTCAGCAGTGAATCCATCAGGACCTGGGCTTTTCTTTGTTGGTAAGATTCTAATTACATTTTCAATTCCATTAGCTGAAATTGAGTTATTCAGCAGTTTTCCATCTTCTTGATTCAGGTTTTGTAATTCATAGGTTTCTAGGAATCTCTCCATTTCTTCTGTGTTATTGAACCTGAGAGTAAAGATTTTCAAAGTAGATACTGATGGTCTTCTGTATTTCTACAGTGCCTGTATTGATTTTACCCTTTTCATTTCTTATTGCATGAATTTGAGTTTTTTCTTTCCTCTTTTTGATAAGGTTGGTGTATTGGGTGATATGATACGTACCCCCAAGTCCTCATACTTTTGATGGGGCTACTTGTGTTCAGTTTGTTGTCTAGCACTGGGATTAGCAATGTGAACACTGCCCACGCCCAGGGGTAGAGCTGAGATACAGTGTAAGGGAAGGCGGGTCTTCCTCTTCTGCTTGCTGTTCTGCTTCTGCTTCCTTCCTGTCTCTCTTGCCGTGGCTTGCAGCCACCATGAACTGTAGCCCCGCCACTCCGTGCTGACTTGGAGCCAACTAATGGACTGAAACTCCCGAGAAACTGTAAGAATAAACCTTTTCTTCCCTAATTTTGGGCATCAGGTATTTTGTCTCAGCAACGAGCGAAAAGTAACTAAGACTGTTGGCTAGAAGTTTTTCAATTTTATTTATTCTTTCAAACAACCAACTCTTCAATTCATTAATTCTTTGTATTGTTTTCTTAGTTTCAATTGCATTAATTTCTGCTCTGATCTTTATAATTTCCTCACTTCTTTGGGCTTGATTTGCTCTTCTTTTTTCTAGAAGTTTGAAGTGCAGCATTAGGTTGTTTATGTGTGTTGTTTCCATTTTTCTGATGTGGGAGTTTGGTCCTAGAAATTTTCCTCTGAGGGCTGCTTTCAGTCTATCCCACTGTATACCACAAGTTCCATTAATATGTACTTGCATTTTCATTTGATTATAGATGATGTTTAATTTCTTCTTCAATTTCTTCTGTGACCCATTGATTGTTTAGGAGAGTGTTATTTAATTTCCATGTATTTATGTGGTTCTTGTAGGGTTTTGTTATTAATTTTCAATTTCATTGTTCTCTGATGGGATAATATGCATGGAATCATTTCAATTACTTTGTATTTACTTAAGCATGTTCTGTGGGATAGTATATGATCTATTTTAGAGAATTACCCATATGCTGCAGAGAAAAGTGTGTATTCTGATGTTATTGGGTGCAACACTCAGTACACATCTACAAGGTTCATTTGTTCACAAGTTTGATTCAGTTCTCTTATTTGTTTGCTGATATTTTGTTCAGTTGACCGGTCTTTGTGTGACAATGGAGTGTTAAGATCCTCCACTATAACTGTACCATTATTTGGTTTTTCATGTCTACTAAGACTTGTTTATCTCACTAGCTGTGCAGAGGATCCAGCTCTACCTGGTCCCACGACTCAGTGCAGCCCACCAGGGAATGCCTGGCCAACCTCACAGGTCACAGGGGTACTGAGCCCAGCCCAGCCCAGGACCCCAGAGCTGCTTGTCAGGGACTGGCCAGCATAGCTGCAGAGCCTTGGAGAGCTTGGGCTCTGCCCATCACAGCACAGGGTGTGAGCTCCACTGTTCAGGGGTGTGGCCAGTGCAGCAGGTCCTAGAGGTTATGGGCCCACCCTGCCAGGAACAAGGGCCCGGCATTGTACACCTAGGACTTGCCCAGGCTTGCCTGGCACTCCAGAGGCTCTGAACTCCTTGCAGCCAGACTCAGGGTCTGGGGGGCACCACACTCCAGAGTACACTCTGCCTAGCTGTCTGGGTCCAGGAGGTCCCAGCCACTATCCAGTAAGACAGAGGCTTCAGGAGTACACTCTGGGACACAACTACAAACACACTTAGCCACCTCATCTTTGACAAGGGCCCAAACATGTACGTTGGAAGAAAGATAGCCCCTTTAACAAGTGGTGCTGCAAAAACTGGCTCTCTATATGCCCTAAACTAAAAGTAGATCCATGTCTATCACCATGCACTAAAATAAAGTCAAAATGATCAAAGATCTGAATATTAAAACAGAAACACTAAACTTACTAGAAGACAGAGTAGGTAAAAATCTTGATGACATAGATGTAGGCAGAGAGTTCATGAATAAAAATCAAATTGCATGGGAAACACTTCCCAGAATCAACAACTGGGATCTCATCTTACTAAAAAGTTTTTGCATGTCGAAGGAAATCTCCAACAGAGTGAAAAGAAAACCCACGAACTGGGAAAATATCTTAGCCAATTGTCTATCAGACAAAGGACTTCTATCTAAAACATATAAAGAATTAAAAGAAATCAGGACCCTCACATTCAAGGACCCAATCCAAAAATGGATGTCTGAGATGTATACACACTTCTCAGAGAATGAAATACAAATGCAAATAAATATATGAAAAAATGTTCGATATCAGTGGTCATTTGGGAAATGCAAATTAAAATAACCCTGAGATTCCATTTCACTCCAGAATGAATGGCCAAGATTAAAAAATCAACCAACAACAAATGCTGGATGGGCTGTGGGGAAAAAGGAACTCTTCTCCACTGTTGCTGGGACTGTAGACTGGTACAACCACTGTGGAAATCAGTGTGGAGATTCCTCAAGAAGCTAGGATTAGAGATCTCATTCAACCCAGGTATCCCTCTTCTGGGCATTTTCCCAGAAGAATTGAAAACATCATACCACAGTGATATCTGTGCACCCATGTTTATAGCATCCCAATTTGTAATAGCCAGATCTTGGAAACAACCCAAGTGCCCATCAATCAAGGAGTGGATAAAAAAGATGTGGTATTTTTATGCAATGGAGTACTACTCAGCTATTAAGAAAAATTGAATTGAGACTTTTATAAGTAAATGGTCACGACTTGAGACCATACTCATAAGTGAGATAAATCAAACCCACTTGTGTAAATACCGTATTGTCTCCCTAGTGTAAGAAACTGAAAAAGTATATATGATCCAAAATCTATAATAAATACTATTTAAGGGTAAAAACCTGCTGAAAGAGCAAAAGTAATTGGAAAGGGAAAAGGGGGAAAGAGGGAAGGGAAAGGAAAAATATAAATCTGTATATATGTATATGTAAGATAACTAAAACAAACATACTGCTGAATATATTAGTTATTGAGAAAGAACCGTTAGTACTCATGATTAGATCAATTTTACATGTCTATATCTGTTAATGTAAACAACCATTTTGAAGATAATGATACACAATATTGCAACCATTGTCAAGTTTCTATCGTCCTGTTTTGTAACCCTATAATGTTACTCTTGTGCACTTACTCTAGTCATTTGTTTGTCTCTTTTGCTCTTTGTCTTTCTTATATGTGTCTTTTTTTCTCTTAAATTAAAAAAATAAAGATTTGTCTTACATAGTTGGGTGCTCCCATATTTCCTGCGTATATGTATATTTATGTTTGTAACCTCTTCCTCAAGTTTTCCCCTAACAAGTATGTGGTAAGTATTTATCTCTTTTGATCATTCTTGGATTGAAAGTCACATTATCTGCAAACAAAACAGCTACCTGTGCTTTTTTCTAGGTCCTTGTTGTATGGGGCACTGCTTTCCATCCTTTGCTTTTTAGTCTGTCAATTTCCTTTGGAGTTATACGTGTCTCTTGTACACAGCATATTTTTGGATTTTGTTTCTTAATCCAGTCTGCCAATCTTTATCTTTTTATTGGTGCATTGAAACCATTTACATTGATTGATACAACTGTTGTGCACTGACTTTTTCCTGTTATGTTAGCTTTCTGTTGTTGGTTTTCCACTTTTCCTGTTTGTTTGCCTTGTTTATTGGTTTCTTTTTGCTTTTGTTCTTGAAGTTGTAGCTTTATTTTGTCTCTTTCTAGAGTGTCTTTCAGTACTCTTTGTAGTGTTGGTTTGGTGGCCATGAATTTCTTCAATTGTTCTTTGTCATGAAAGTATCTTATTTTTCCTTCAATTTTTAAAGATGCTTTTGCAGGATACATCAATCTGGGTTGAAGGTTGTTTTCTTTCAGGATTTAAATATTTCACTCCCAGATCTTCCTGACTTGAAGGTTTGTGTTGAGAAGTCTGCTGTGATTCTGATATACTATCCATCGTAAGTGATCTATTTCTTTTCTCTGACAGCTTTTAGTACTCTGTTCTTGTGCTGAATTTCTGATATCCTAATTTATATATGTCTCAGTGAAGATTTATTTTGGTTATGGTAAATTGGGGTTCGGTATGCATCACTTATCTGCATATCAGATTCTCTTCTCGTGTTTGGAAAATTTTCTGTTATTATTTCTTCAAATAGTCTTCACAGGTCATTCGTATTGACCCCTGCTTTTTCTTTGACACCTATCAATCATATATTGATTCTTTTTGCCCTAACTTGCAGCTGTTGAATTGTTGTCTCTTGGTTCCTTGTTAATTTTAAGAGATCTTTACTGGTGTGATTGTAAGCTTCCATATTGTCTTTGAGTTCTGAGAGTTTATCTTTGTCTTCATCCAATTGGTTTTGCCAACTTTCAATGCAATCTTTAATTTCCTGAATATCCCTTTTAATCTGTTTCATGCATTCTAATTCTGTCTTATATCATTTATTCAAAGTTCCCATCGTTTTCTTATGTTCCTCTGTTTTTTGTCTTGATCTTCTTTAGATACACACAGTATTTCTTTCATAATGCTTATCATTTCATTTTTTACCTGAGAGATTATTTCTGATCTGATTTCCTCTATAGCTTCATAGAGTTGTTTCTTTACTTCAGTTGCTATCACTTCAGACAGTTCACTTGTGTGATTTAGAGTGTGTTCCACTTTAGTGTCTCTTGTGTTTGCTCTCAGTAGGCTGGAGGACAGAGATTGCATCTTTTCATTTTGTCATTTTCCTCTGGGACCTGTGTGGTTGGTCAGGCAGCCTCCCGATGGATTGCACTGGAACACTGTGCTAGGTCGAGCTTCAATCTTCCAATATTCCAGTGGCTAGCTGGGGCGCATCCCCAAATATGGTGCCAGAGTCTTGTGTCTCTATGACTTGTGTGGCAATGTGGTCCCCTGCTGTACTTTGTTAGGTTGCTCTGGGATGCTGGGCTGGGGAAAGCTTGTATCCTCCCTGCAGCTAGCAGGGGCACACCCCAGAGAATCTGGCTGAGTGGAGTTCAGACTCTCCACAACTGAGGTGGCTAACAGAGACACACCTCCACGGCATGGTGCTGGGGCCTAACATCTGGCTGGGTGGAGTTCAGATCCTCCAGGACCCAGGCAGCTAGCTGGAGCACACCCCAGAGTGTGGCCCCACCAGAACCTTGCATCTGGCTGCAAGGAGTTCAGAGCCTCTGGAGTGTGGGACTAGCCAGAGTGTACCCCTGATATATGGTGCTGGGGCCTTGTTTCTGGTTGGGTGGAGTTTGGAACCTCACAGACCTGCGATGTGGCTAGCTGGGCCACACCCCTGAACTATGAAGCTGGGGCCTTGTACGCTAATGGTGGAGCTCAAATTCTACAAGACCCATTGGCTGTGCTGGTCACTCCCTGATGAGTGGCTCTGGGCTCTGGGATGGGCTGGGCTCAGTACCTCTATGTCCTATGTTGCTAGCCAGATGTTTCCTTACAACTCTACCAATAGACTCTTGGATCCAATATATTCAGCAAACTGGCAGGATACAAAGCCTGCATAACAACACCAATAACAACAACAAAATCAATAGCTTTCTTTTACAACTATAATGAACCCACTGAAAAATAAATCATGAAAACATTTCTATTCACAATAGCTTCAATAAAAAACAAAACTTGAAAACTTTGGGATCAACCTGACCAAGAATTCCACCTATACATTTCAGATTTTGAATTTTCAGTGTGTGTATGTAATGAGTTGTCAGTGTTAGCATAGGAAAGGAAAGAAAGGCCACAGGGAATTATGAGAGTGAAATGTGTTGGCAAGAAAACAGCTTTAAAATTTGCTTGCAAAATTTTCTGTTGCTGTTATGCCAGTCGCCTCCTACACACATCATGGGAATCTCACTGCTTTCTGCTCTCAGGGGACCTGTTACTTCAGACTGTGGTCTCTCAAGCGCAGCACATCCTCTGGTTGTCTTTCTCAGGAAGCTATTAGAAAGAGAGTACAAATTAATGACTGAACCTATCTGAGTGTACTACATGACCTTGGGGGAAGAAAGGTGTATCTTAAATTGGGACATGCCATAGGGTCTGTCAGTAATTTTTTTTTTTGCAGGTAACAACAGAATATATTTATTGAAGAAAGAAAGCTTCTGTTGAAGAGAGACAGAAGGGCTCCTGTGTGGGTTTCCAAGGACCCTGGCTTTTCTAGGGATTTTATAGAGCAAAACCACAAGATGAGGCAGGTCCAAGGTGGAGACAAATGAGAAATTGCAAGGTAGGAATTATGTGGGCCAAAACTATGGTCAACCAGTAAGATTATGAGTATAATTGCTCAGGTAAAACTGATGAAATCATGATCAAATGAGGAGGCAAATCATGTAGCAAGCGTACATGAAACAGAACAAGTGCTTTTTCTATAGGGGTTTGGGTTAGTGGCTCTTCCTAGCTTCCTCAAGGTGATGGATGCCTACTTAGAATATCAATCCCTGATGTTTATCCTTACGAAGTCTGTGGGTACATTTGTTTTATCTTTTGTCTTGAGGTCTGGCCCACAGCAGAGGTGCCTATCTCCCCCACAATTGCAAGGTTTTTGGTCTTCACTGGCTCCTTGGAGGGCCTATCCCTGACTGCCTATAATATTTTTTATTTAACTTGGTTTCCTATAACATTTTCCCCTCTGAAGAAGTACCCTTAACTACTGTAAGGGAGTAATGGGCCATAACATATCTGGTTTCTTTAGGCTGAAGGGTGTCATTGTTGTTGATAGGCAGTCAGACATACTCTACAGATGGTTTATCTAAAGGCATTCAATATGTATTTTTAAAGGCAAAAATATGTATTTTATTTGGGTAAGTGTACAACTTTCAGTATGGAGTAGACAACGTCAAAGAAACAAGTATATATGGGCCAAATAATAGGATCAACAGAATAATTATGAATACAGTCAACAAAGATGTCCACCAAGAGGAGTTAGTAATGGCCTCCAATAAAAAGGTTAAGGATAAGGTGCAGAGAGTTTTAGAGTCTGACATGTCATTGATTTGTCATCTAATGTCTTGAACAACTATTGAGATATTATCAGAAGTATTAGGAAGGTACATGCACCATTTAGTTTTTACAATTGCACAAGTACCTCCTGTGTTGTTGTTAGAATGTCTAATTCCTTCTGATTTTGGAGGATGGCCTGTGGTCTTAATTTCATTTTTTATTTAGGAGGGAGAGAAACCAACTGGGTGTCATATAAGGTCTGCTGAGTGTAGTTAAGGCCTTTGTATGGGTCATATAACCCTCTCTCTGGACAGGATCAGGTGGATCCCAGTAAAAGGAATATAAAAGGAATCTAGCATGCTTGCTATGGGTTTTATCTGTATGATTACTTGGGATTTGGCATCCTCTAGGCAAGAACAAATTTTCTGAGAAATGAGAGTATGTATAATTAGGTTGTGAGAATGAGAGCTGCCAGGTAAGCTTACAGACTGTTTTTAAAGATAACAATTGTAACACACTGGGTCTTAGACCCCTTTATTGATGGAGACTAAAGTTTTGCCGTGAGTTCCTCTAACTTCAGTTATAATTATCTCCAAATTTTTATGACTCATGAGAACCAGATTAATAAACTATTTTGATCAATGAAAAACACTTAAGTTTTTATACATGAACAAAAATATGTATTGTACCTGCAAAAACCAGTCTCAGCATCATTTTGATTAGTTAGCAACCTGGATATATATTTTACAGTATTTGTATAAGATAATATCTCTCCAGGATAGGAGGTGGGCTTTTGATCATAACTAAAAGGAATGGGTGAATTAAAAGTTACCCCAATTAAGCAAGATATTTTTCTGGTGGCTGTTTTTACTGAGGTATGATGCCTAGAAAGAAGGTCAGAGTTAGAGAAGGACAAAGAGACATGTGCCAATGTCCAGCAAGAGGCTTATCTTTCTCCTTCTGTAGCCATGATTTCCCAGGGCTCCTCCATGGATATGACAGGCAGAGATGACACTCTGGCCAGAGGGAGGAGGCAGAGTGCCCTGGGGCCTTTTAGTCATACTAGACCACCTGGGAAGAGGAATCTGAGCTCTGGGGCCTCTGCCTCACAGTGTAGCATCCTTCCAGTGGCTGCCTTTGCAATCAGGGCATGGCATGGAGGGCCACTTAAGGCAGTCCATCTTAAGGTAGCCTGATTTCCACAGTAGTAGCAGTTGAGCCTAGTCTTTGAGTTCTTCTTGGAGCCCTGAGAATAAGACTTAGGGTCTTTTTTTAAGGTGGCAACAAAAACAGTACTTTCTGGTCTCTGTTTTTTCTCCTTGGCTTTTTCCCAGTCCCAACTATAGAATACTAAGGAGGTCCTTTTACTAAAGTATCAAGGGAACTATCTGGAGCAAAACTTTTTTCTAATATCTGGGTCTTACTGTGAAATAAAAGTGTCTTTAGGTAAAATCTATTCTTCTATTTAACCATGAGTTATGGACGTAAGTTTAATCAGTGTCACTTGTAAATGACCTAAGAAGGCAGAAGGGTTTTCATCTTTTTCATAACAAATAGTTGACAATTTAAAATAATCAGACAGCTTGGTTTTTGTACTTCTTAGTCCTTCAAAAAGACACACTTGAAAATGTCTTCTGCTCTGATCTCCTGCCTAGCTGTTAGGTCAGCAGGGGTCTTGGGTAGGGGCTGCTTGGATTCCAGTGTGAAATGATAGTTCCCTTGGTTGTCTATCTTCTGTATATCTAAAACTAACAATATGATATTCATCCTCAAGTGTCATAGCAGCTTGTATTGGTTCTCATCTCTCATTAGAAATTGATGTTTCCAGCCTAACTTTACAGATCTGAGCAAATCCTCTAAAGGCAGCACTTTACTTATCAGGGTCATCTGAAAATTTTCCTACTTCTAGCTTGATCTGCATTAAGTCACTGAGAGAAAGAGACATGTGAACATTTGTAATCTCATTTGGATCATAATTATAATTTGAGCACAAACAAGAATTATTTCTCAATGTAAAAAAAAATGTTTGAACATAAGGCAACACTGACTATCCATTGATGATGGTATCTAATTTTCTTCCCAAATGGATCAAACAGGAATTATCAGGGAAGGCAGTTCCTGATTAAGAAACAATGAAAGGCATCAATATTAGCAGCCCCACAGGGTTTATCTTATTGGGCTTTTCTGACCAGCCCCAGCTGGAGCTCATCCTCCTTCTGGTCATCTCCATCATCTATGTTCTGACACTGCTGGGTAACACAACAATCATCCTCATCTCCTACCTGAACCCCAAACTCACACACCCATGTACTTCTTCCTCTCCAACCTCTCCTTCCTGGACCTCTGTTTCACTACCAGCATCGTCCCACAGATGCTTTGGAATCTCAAGGGCCCTGAGAAGACCATTAGCTACACTGGCTGTGTGATCCAGCTGTACATGGTTTCGGGGCTGGGCTCTACTGAGTGTGTTCTGCTGAGTGTGATGGCCTATGACCGCTTCAACGCCATCTGCCGCCCCCTCCACTATGGCGTCATCATGCACCCAAAGCTCCTCCAGCGACTAGCGGCCCTGGCCTGGATCAGTGGTTTTGTGGAGGCCACCGTGCAGACCAGCCTTGTTTTCCAGTTGCACTTCTGCGGCCATCACAGGGTGGACGGTTTTATGTGTGAAGAGCCTGCCCTGATTCAGATCGCCTGTGTGGACACAACCTTCCTGGAACATGAACTCTCCATAGCGACTGTCTTGTATGTGGTGATGCCTCTGGGGCTCATTCTGGTCTCCTATGGCTGCATCGTTAGGAGTGTACTAAAGATAAAGTTCACAGAGGGCAGGAGGAAGGCATTTGGGACCTGTGGGTCCCACCTGATTGTTGTGGTCTTGTTCTTTGGGACAATAATTTGTGTCTATATTCAACCCAAGAGCAAGTACACACAGAATCACAAAAGATTTCTCACCCTTTTCTATTCTATAGTGACACCCTCACTTAATCCTTTGATCTACACTTTGAGAAACAAAGAAGCTAAACAGGCAATAAAAAGGTTACTGGCAAGAGAACCAACTTAAAGGGAATCATGAAAGACATACAGGGACTTTGGGACATTATCTAATTATGGTCCCTTTCATTTATAAGGAGTATAGGTAAATCTCCTAAATAAAAATTGGTGCAGAAAGTAAATGAAATAGAACATTTAATGTCAAAAAAAAAAGAAATAGGCAAATCATTTTCTGTAAGAACATTGAAGTTATCAACTTTAAATTCTTATACTTCTCTCTGGGAAAGTTATGTGTTTCTTTTTCTCAGCTCCTTCATAAGCATTCCATGAATGAACACAGATTTTCAGGTATATGAATGTGTGGTCCACAGTCACAAGTTTTACACTCATTTCTCTAGTCACTACTAATGGTGTGGGTGACATAGCTATCACCAAGCTCTTTCTCATGAAGGAAGTAAGCCTTCTTTCTCATGGAAGCAGAAGTTCAGTTCTACTCGAGTGCACAGCCTCTTTGTTTTGAAGGCTCACACTTGGTAATACGTAGCCAGGAGGGTGCTCTGTGAGCAGCTTCCCTGACAGTGTGAAGGCCTCCTGGAGAGCCATCAGACCCTAGTACTTCACATTATCCAGGGCTGTCAACTCCTGTGCATTCATGGAGTCATCTGGGATTCAGTCCACCCAGGGATTCTGATGTCTTCCACACAGTGATGAAGCTGCCGAAGGAGGTGAGCTATGAGACTGAATGTCAGCTGGTGAGAAGACAAGCCTATCAGCTCTCTCCTCAGCATTACTAACTGTCTGTCCCTTCTAATCAACCTTTTTTGTTCTAATGCTTGGCTGTGAGACAAAATATGAAACACAATTTGAAGCCTTGTCATTAAACTTGAATATTTAAATTCAGAAGAGCAAACAGTTTTACAAATGGGAAAAATTTTATCCTTGTCATTTATATAATATTTTATTATATTAAAACTCCACTGTGCTTATAAGATTGTTTTTCTTCATGTTGAATATGAAGTTTTCATCTGTTCTGATAAATTACTTGACAACTTGGGTACAAAGTTTAAAATATACATATTGCTTCCCAAATACTGACAATATTTACTTACAAAACATTGCCCTGACCCTTGTCATTATACATTTGCAATGTGTTAAATGTTAAGTGAAGCTGTTTCATAAAAAATACATATTTTTTTAATCTTTTTTTTTTAATTTTATTTAAGCGAAGAAAAAAAAAACAAACAAAAACTACAACAACAACAACAACAACAAAAACGACATATATAGTAAAAACAACAAGCAAAAGAGACAAGCAAACAACTAGCATAAATACACAACATTGCAGTTTTACAAAACCAGAAGATAGAAGCTTGACAATGGTTGCAATTTGCGCATCGTTATCTTTAAAATGGTTTCTTACATTAACAG
>RJWM01043564.1:0-13982 GCA_004363535.1 Dasyprocta punctata | reverse complement strand
TTAAAGTGAACTCAGGAATCAGGTTGGTTCTTGCTTCTGTTCTGCCCCCACTTGGCTTCGAGTTCGCCTCCTAACGCCCAGCCTGGCCCTGGGGTGTGGCCGGCTTGCAGGAGCCCGCTGCAGACCACTGCTGGGAGGTTGCCCTGCAAAAGCTCTTCTGGGTCTAAAACTGTGTGACCGTCCCCCGCCACTCGTCCACTGGGAAAAGCACCTGCGGCTCCTGTTTATCTGTCAGTGAGTTTGATGTTGTCTGATGCCAAGTGGTTTATAATGCAGGTCCACCTTTTCCGGCTTCCTCCCCTCTGCTGGAGTCGTTCCCTGCAGCTGAGTTACAGAGGCCGCTCATGTCAGCCACCTTAATCCCGCTGCTCCGTCTGTCCAGAGCTCCGGGCACCAGACTCTGGACTCCAGCCGGCCCTGCTGCCCAGGACTTGGGCCCTGAGGCATTCGTTCCTGCCCGGGGTCAGGGCTGACGTCACGTGACCAGTGACACACGGTGAGAGTGACAGTGTGCTATCAAAGCCTGGCAGCTTCCGTTTGGGCTCGTGGGTCACTTGCATTGGGCGTGGGCGGAGCCGGTTACCACACCGGGGGACCCTGAAGCGTCGTTCCGGAGAGTTCCCCATCCGCCGCCACAGGACTGGTGAAGGAGCTGTGGGGAGGGAGGCTCCCTGGCCCCTTTCGGGTGACGATGCTGCTATTGACTGAGAGCCACAGAGCCAGGACCCACAGTTGGGCTGCCCCTGGCTTCCTGGCCCACAGACCCGCTGCCGTTCTGGGCCCCACCTCGGAGCGAGGTCTCAGCAGTGCACAACACAGCCCTCCAGCTGTGATGGTGTGGTTTCAGCTGCTGACTGGAGCGACTCGCTCTTCCGTCTGTATTTTTCGATCAAGGCACGTGGCAGTTGCGTGAGGTTTACGGGTTTTCCGGGGATGGAGGGCCCGGTTTCTTCAAGTCTTCTGTTTCTCTCCCAAGCTAGATGTCGGTTTTCTTCTTCCTCTTTCTCCCTGTGCACTGTGCACAGCCACACCTGACAGTGGTGCCGTCCTCCTCAGAAGAGAGCCCGAGCAGGGGGCCGAGCAGGGAGCCAGTGCGTCCAGATGGCTCTGCATTTGGATGTCTCCCTGTCACTGCCTCTGACCCCGGGCAGCTGCAGCTGACTGAATGTCAGGCACCTCCCCTGCCTGTGCATCCACGCTAGGAACGTGCCCAGGGCGCAGGCAGCGCACTGCTTTTGTTGCTGAGACTCCGCGGACGCCAGCCTCCTGCCTGCTGTGGCCTGGGGCCAGGGCCACCTTCGCCTTTCCCCTGGGCACCGGCCTGCGGCCTCTCTGCCCGCAGACAGCCCTGCAGATGGGCTCTTCTTGACGTGGAAGTGTGACCATGTTGCTGTCCTGCTTAAAATCTCTAGTGACAGCACGGCCGGGCAAGGGCGGCCGTTACTTCCGGGCCAGGGGGAGCGTGGGGTGCGAGACAAGGGGCGCCAGGCAAGGGGCGCCTGGGGGCTGTGGAGGTGCTGATGACGCTGCTTCTTGACTTTGGAGCGGATCATGCAGTTTGGTATTTCTAAGCCTTCTTACGCTGCGCACATGTCTCTGTGTATTGTATTGCAATAGATTGCTTATCAATCAAAACCAACGACGCAAGCAAGCAAATGCCATTGTGGCCTCCTTGCTCTTGGGGTGCTGTGGATGGAATGTGCTCCCCCAAAGCTCACGTGTTGGCAGTTTAATCCTCAACACAATGATGTTGAGAGGTGGGACCTTGAGAGGTGGGACCTTAAGAGGTGGTGAGGTTTTGAGGGCTTGGCTCTCCGGGATGGGTGACTATCACTCCCAGGCGGGGGTTCATAGCCAAGACACTGCGATTGTTATAAAGATGAGTTTGTTTTCCTCTCTCCCTCTGTTTCTTCTCCTCTTCCTCTTCCTTCTCCTGCTCCACCTCCCCCAGCCTCCCCACACCCACCCCTTCTCCCTCTTCCCTTCTCCTCCTTCCTCTGTCTGTCTCTCTCTTGCCTTCCACCCCATGGGGTACGTAGCCGGAAGGCTCTCGCTAGATGCCAGCCCATCAGTCTTGGATTTTCCAGCCTGCAGCATCGTAAGAAATAAATCTCTGTTCTTTATAAATTGCCCACGCTGCAATGCTCTGCTATGGCAGCACAAAATGGGCCAAGATGAGGGAGAATCTCCTTTCCTCTGGCAGCCAGGGGTACCCTCGGTCAGTGTCCAGGGTCCACCTTCCCGCAATGTAACTCGGCCCCATGTCCCCCACACCCTGTAGCCCTGGTAATGCTTCTCAACTTCCTGTCCAATTCCTCTTTTCTTATTTCTTCCCCCCCCCCCTTTTTTTATGAGACAGGGTCTCACTATGCAGTTCAGGCTGGCCTTGAACTCACTTTGTAGCCCAGGCTGGTCTCGAACTCAGAATGATCCTCCTGCCTCAGCCTTCCGAGTGCTGGGATTACAGACGTGCGCCACCACACCCAGTTCTAACTTTCTTTTTTCTTACCTTGCTTCTCATGTCACAGGAAAAACCTGTGTTTACCTTTCAAGAGTCACTCAAAATTGCCAGTCTTTTGTGACCTCTAACAGAGTGAGTGTCTCTGCCCTCTGGACTTCCACACTGCCTTCCACTTCTGGCCTCAGGAGAGCTTCGTGCGATGACGGCAGTGTGCTATATTCGTGCTCTTCGGTGTGGTGGCCACGAGTCACGTGTGTCTGTTGACCATCATGGACCTGGCTAGTGTGACTGAGGAAACGGATTTTTAATCTTATTTAATTTTTCAGTAAGGTTTGGAATAGATGGAGGCAATTTAAGAAAAGGGAAAAGAGAAACCAGGTGTAGACCTAGAGCTTCTTGGGCTCCCAGACCCTGAGGTGAAAAGATCTGGCCCTCTGCCCCTCCGGGGAGGAGTTCTAGAAGCTCCAGGTAGATGTTACTTTTTAGAGGATTTAAGAGAGATCTGCTAGTGCTTCTCAAAGCTGTCTGCACATTAGAATCACCTCAGAAAATTTAAAAACATGTGGATCCACAAGTCTCACCCCCAAACTGCAGACTGGGGTTCTCCAGGAATGGGCCTCAAATGTTCCTTTTTTTTTTTTTTTTTTTGTCTTTTTGAGACAGCATCTCCCTCTGCAGTTCAGGCTGGCCTTGAGCTCACTTTGTAGCCAAGGCTGGTCTTGAACTTGCAAAGATCCTCCTGCCCCTGCATCCCGAGCACTGAGTGTGCACCACTATGTCTGGGTGTCCTTATGTTTTAAAAGCTCCTTTGTTGATATTCTTGCAGTTTACTCAGGTGGATATTTAGGAGCCACATATTATAACATATATAAATTTATGTAAATAATATATAATAATTTCTCCAAGAGATGCATGGTATTTAATTTCACACATATTTTAAGTTCAGGAATCAGAATAAACGAAATCATTTTAACACAGGATGTTGATCTATTTGGGCAAATAGCATTCACTGAATAGTGACATTGGTGGCTGTCCTGAGCTTTGAGTACTTGCTTACCTACCTGTGATCAAAATATGCAGTGAATGTTTACATTTAAAAATGTTATTAAGGTAAAAGACACATCACCATTAATACCCCTTTGAATCCTCCCTCTCACTTCAAGCACACTTCTCCCTCATTCTCGCCACTTTCGGAAGCAGTTCTGGAGTCCTCTTTCCTGAGTGTCTTTACAGTGAGGGCTTCTGCCAAGAGCCATCCAATGGGAAGGCAGCTCATAAAATCATGACACGGTGTCCCCGTCCACCTTATTCACTGGGTCTGGTGCCTGCAACTTCTGCTTCTTCCCTGAAGTCAAAATGACCATAGAAAGAAAATGTTTTGAATCAATTCAGGATGTGTAGGCTGCCAGGACAGCTCGACTACAGTTGGGGCTTATCTGGTAAGGGCAGGGTAGAGTCTCTGTCTGTGAGGGGTGTGTTTCAGGCAGAGTTTTGAGGGACTCTGGGTGTGGGGTGGATGTCAGCTGGGCTCTAGAACTGGAGTACAAAATTTCCCAAGAACTAGCAACATGCTAGGCACTGGGGTTAAAGCCTTGAATGAGAGACATAGTGTCTGTTCTCGAGGAGCTTAAGGAGCCCAAGGTTCTGAAGGAGATGAAGCCACAATTGGGAAACAATTACAAGTGACTGAAGAGTGACAAGCATACACAGAGGAACTACAGGATGCTGAGTAAATGTTTGAGCTTAAGGTCCTGCAGTGTAGAGGTCCAGTGTATGAGCCGGTGTATGATCTGGTGTATGATCTGGTGTATGATCTGGTGTATGATCTGGTATATGATCCGGTGTATGAGTCGGTGTATGAGCCGGTGTATGAGCCGGTGTATGAGCCAGTGTATGAGCCGGTGTATGATCCGGTGTATGATCTGGAGTATGATTTGGTGTATGAGCCGGCGTATGAACTGGCTTATGATCAGGCGTATGATCTGGCGTATGATCTGGCGTATGATCTGGTGTATGATCCAGAGTATGATCCGGTGTATGTTCCGGTGTATGATCCATTGTATGAGCTGGCGCATGATCCGGCGTATGATCCGGTATATGTTCAGGTGTATGATCCGGCGTATGATCTGGCATATGATCCGGTGTATGTTCCGGTGTATGATCCAGTGTATGAGCCGGGGACAAATGAAGCCAGGAAGCCAGGCTTGAACTGTGGGAGCTTGGTTTCGTGCTCTAGGTTTCTCCCTAAAGATCCCCTATCAGTTAATCTCTCCCTATCATTTCTGTTTTCTTTGGTACAAGATAATATCTACTCTGTGTATCCAGTTGAATTTAAGATAAAACATGATTTTTAGCAAAAAGTACTTTCCTGAGAACATAGTGGTGAGTGAAGTTACTCCCTTTAGTGTGTGTCGCCTAGGACAGTGAAGTTTTTCCAGCTTAAATCTGAAGTTGATAGTGAGAACTACCTGACATGTGAATTATTAGTCTGACGTGTCAGAGTCTTTCCAAGAAGTACTGACTCATAAACGTACAGTATTCACACAGTTTTATTTATTCATGCAATCCCTCTCAGCAGCAATTCAGTCCTGTGCATGTCTATTTTGTTTGAAAAGAGAGAGAGAGAAAAGAAAGGACTTACAACATAGGCAGTCATTTTGGAAGGCAGAGAGGAGGAGGAGGAGGTAGGTTGTATGGGTTTACGAGAGCAGTAAAGGAAGAAAAAGACCAACAGTGACTGGTGTGGAGTGTTTTTTTAGTTGAAAATGTTCTAGTTTCTGGTTTGAAATTAGGATTATTTTTAGTCGGTGAAATCTGGTGGACTTTGAAGGTGTGCATGTGTGAAACGGATCATCTTCAGCATTGTGCTTCAAATCCACCAGCTGGGTGTTGGTGCCGGGGTGTGGCAGTGGTGTCTTTTAGGGTGTCCAGATGTGGCTAAACCATGGAGCAGCTGGTGCATCCAGCGAGGTAGATATGGACCAGCAATGTCCATCCTGTGGACACACATGTTTGCCACATCTCTGGCCATTTCCCAACCTGGCCCCACAGGAGTAAGACAGAGGCTGTCTAGGTGGCTGACGGAGTGTGGAAGGACGGGAAGGTGACACAGTCACAGCCAGTGGCTGGAGATGATGGCATGAGCTTGTCAGCCAGTGAGTTGTGCTCACAGACATTCACAAGTTCTGAGTGTTTAAACTACACAAGATTTTGGTAAAAGAGTAGATGAGCAGAGCGTGTCAGAATTGGAAAGATCCTTACGGTAGCAATCAGGGGACCTGGGCTTTGGGATTTAATAAATGCCCTCTAGCAATCGCCTTGTCTCCCAGGTGGCGCCCACCCTCCCAGCTGTGACACTGTGTGCGTGGCTGAGGGCTGAGAGGCCCCCTGCCCTTAGGGAGCCCTCGGAGAGCTGTGAGCCAGCACGAGACATCGGGCATCTCATGGCGCGAAGTGACAGAGACCGGGACTGTGCCCGTGTTGTGGTCATGCATTCTCCATTTCCTGGTGATGGTCACTGTTGTCCTCTTAAACAGTGATTCAGATCTTATCCCGAGAGAGAGCACGTGTGCCCTGATGAGCTTCTAACAGCTGCGGCGCGATGCTGCTGGCAGTTCCTCCAGATGTTTCAGCATCACTCAGTGATTATTACCTCGGAGTCACGCAGACGAACGCTAATGCACAGGCCACAGCGGCTCTTGCTGGCCAGGGCTGCGTGGAGAGGTGGAGCATGGTCTGCTGTCCCTCTGAATGAGCTCTGCCAGAAAGGCCTCACGAGGGAATCCAAACACCCCCCACTTGCTGCTGCTTCCCCAGAAGAGTTTTGCTAAGAGCCGGGGGTATTGGGCGGCTGCGTTGGGGTGGCCCACTGGCTGGTATATGATAGGAGACTCTTGCTAGTTGCGTGGAGCATAAAGAGAGAATGAGTGAGAAAGTGTTTGGGGGAAGACTGATGTAAAACCAGTGAGACCATGTTGCCTGATTTTGCGGCCATTCTGTGCACAAGAAGCCCCTTGCATAGAGCCTGACGCACATTAGGACACCAGTACGCATCGTAAGTGCTCCAGCCGCGTGGGGACAGAAGCTACGGGGCTACAAAACTCGTAACTGTAACTAAAGAATTCATGTTATGTTTCAGGGATGAATCCTTGAGTTGAAAAGAAGAGGTTGAATGTCTCCTAACCAACGTTTCAATTATAATAATAAAATAATAGTCATTGAATATTTTCCATGTGCTAGGCCTATGTGATTTTATGTGATCCCACAGCTGGATAATGTGGGTACAAATCACCCTGACCCCCACGTTCCAGATGAGGTCATCCAGGGTGACTTGTCCAGTGGGGACCAGCCTCACAGTGGCCAGGACTGGCCTGTTTGACCACAGGGCAGTGTGGTTCTTTCAGACACACAAGGGCCGCTCTGTGTCCTTGGGACCACGTCACAAAGCATCAGTCCCCCAAAAGGGACATCTGGTGGCTTTAAAAAACGAGAGAAAAGAGGAAACAATTCATTTCCATTTGCCAATTAAGCACCACTCATTTAGAAAAGGAAGCAATTAAGATATAAGATCTTGAGCATGGAAAAGTTAAGTGGTGCTTTCAGCCAACGTGAAACCACACTTCCTTCGGTGGGGCTTTGTCTCTGTATGGGTGGTGGATGAGAGCCGTGTTCATTTTTCTCCCAGATTTGATGTTTTACAGACACACAGGATGCATTTGTGAAGTGGCCCTGATTTGAAGCTTTTGCATAGCACAGCTCCCTTTAGGTCTTGCCGTGATAAACATGCAGAGATTGAATGTTCATGGGAAGCTGTGACTTTTTTTTTTGAACTGGGGATCGAACTCATGACCTTGTGCTCGCCAGGCAGGTGTTTGTGCCGCTGAGCTATATCCCCAGCCTAGCTGTGAGACTTTAAAGCCTTTAAAAGAAATCTGAAAATTCACAAGGATGTTGTATGTGGAGTCACACGGTAGGAGCAGTCCAGTGCTTCCCGAGTGCCAGGCACGTGGCCCTGATAAATCCTGGGCCCTGAGCAGGGAGGGGCGGTTCGGTTTACCCGGGAGCTCCCGGACAGAAGGGGCCTGGCTACCTGCACAGCCACGGACAAGATGGGTGGAGCTTGCTCGCCTGTGCCCTGGAATAGCTTTTTCTAGCAATGGCTCAGAAGGGGGAGGACCCACGGGTGAGGTTGGGAGAAATGAAAGGCTCCTCCTTTCCCTGAAAAGCCCACGGGAGAATTATTAAATGTCTCAGAACGTAGAGTTTAACTCAGGGCGAGACCTGGGCTTCCCAGTGAGTATTTAGCACTTTTCTGGAGGTCCTCTAAGCGACATCTGTGTTCCCTTAACTGGACAGAAAGCGTCACGGCCGGACACGTGGACGCTAGGCTGCTCTTCGTGATGCCCACCCCGATGGGACCAGTCTTCAGTCCCAACTTTATGTAGGTCAGGTCTCCGTTATGAACCCTACGAGACTGCGTCTGGGAAGTAGACTCTGATTCCTCCCCTAGCAGAAAACATCTGATTCTTAGGTAGCCGGGTTCAGTCCTTGCATTTGGATTTTCAATGAGTTTGCACCCATGCTTATTTTAACATTTAAAGAGTGCCCAGGAGCGTCGGTTACACGTGCATTTTTTCAGTTTTGGGGTCACCAGAAGCAATCTGGACAGGCAGATGGAACACGTCAAGTGCCCAGGGAAATCCTTCAAAATCTGGTGACACCAGGGTCAAATGGGAGATTTCAGAAGTGTGACACTGTCCGGAGAGGGTGAAGGGGTCAAGATTGACAGCAGTAGGGGCGAATGGTTCCCAATCCCGATGGAGATAAAATCCAGACGATGAAGTCTTCAGTGGCCTCATTATTAATTGCAGGCTGAGAACTTGTCATGCTGAATATTTAAGGACCTCGAAACTGAGAAGGTTTAGAAATGAATGACATGTTGCTCTGATGTCTCAAAGAGAGAAGACAGTTTTCAGGTTTCAACCAGCTGAAGCCTAAAAGAATTGGAGACAGGAAGCCCTTTAAATTTTCCTGTTCCGGTTAACTTTGAGTCTCTTAGCTAAGCCTTCGCTATTCTAGCCAGCATGCCCAAATATTCAGGATGCCTGAAGGGTCTTGTTAACCGTGTTTGGATTCGGTTTTGCTTCTGCAAGGGTTTTGAGCTGGAAGCGTTCTCTGCTGCTTCGAGATCAGCCAGTGGAGCTCTGGTACCCGGCACTCACAGGCGAACCCTCATTGCTCTCCTAGGCCTCCGGGCGAAAAACGAGGCATCGTCTTTGAGGTTTTCGCCTTGTCCTTCCTTTCCTGTGGCCAAATACTGTTGAATCTATCTTTGGAAAATTTTTTGAATCTGTACTTTGTTTTCCAGTCCAACCGACACTGCCTTGATTTAAGCTGCTGTTAACAATGTCCGGATAACCGGAAGGGCTGTCTTCTAGCCTGTCATGTGTCTTTCTTTTGTATTACCCGTGACATCCCTCTCCCTCTACACCACCTGCCAGCCGGCCACAGTGCAGTCTGGTGCTTCCTGAAGATGCCTCTTTGTTCTGACCTCTCTGTTTTGCTCCTGTTGCTGTTCTCCCTTACCTGGATGTCTTTGTTTCTGTTGGTGTTGAGACAGCGTCTCCCTATGTAGTTCACGCTGGTCTTGAACTCACTTTGTGGCCCAGGCTGGCCTCAAACTCATACCAATCCTCCTGCCTCAGCCTCCCAAGTGCTGGAATTATGGGTAGGCACCTCCAGGCCCACCTCCTGAATGTCTTTCAGTTTCCATTGCTGTGTACAAAAATCATTCCGTCCTTCAAGGCCCAGCTCCACCCTGATCGTCCCTCCTCTTCTCATTTGTGGCCCTTTTCCATTGCAGAGTTCTTTCCATTTCTATGACACTCATTGTTATGTGATTTATTTTATGTTTTATTTCTTCTACTAAACTCAAAAAATTTAAAAATATCATTTACTTTTATTATTGACAATCTGTCATTTTTATCCACCCCTGGCTTTGTTGAAGTATAACTGACAAATCAGATTTTGGATCTATGTAAGGCGTGTGTTAATGATGTGCTACGTGAACCCCTTGTGAAATGACCACACAGTCAAGCGAATTAGCAATTCCATCACCTCAAATGTGACCATTTTTAATTTTAATTTTTGGTGTTGGTGGGACCATTGAAAATCTACTGTCTTAGCAGATTCCAAATGTACATTACAGTATTATTACATAGAGTCAACACGATGTCTGGTAGATTTTCATAGTTTATTCATCTTATAACTCACATCTTCCTCCACACCTGCCACCCTGGTCACCATGTTCTCCTCCATTTCTGTGGTTGGACTTTTGGGATTCCACGTAAATGAGATCACACACCACTTGGCTTATTTCTCTTAGCTTAATGTCGTTACGGTTTATCTGTCTTGTCACAAGTGGCTTCGTCTCCTTCTTTTTAAAGATTGAGTAATATTTCATTGTATACAAATATCCTTAACTCTTTAAAGTGGGACTCTGGGTCCGGTCAACTCTTACATCTCCAAAATGGGTATAGGATAGTTGTTTCCATATCTTTCATTATGGAAATAATAAAGCAGGACACTGATTATTTAGTAATAATACAGTCTGTGTGTAAATATCACCGATACAGAACTTATTTTCAAGCCATTTTCCTGGAGGCCAAACCACCGGCCCGTCCCTACATGACTCCAATGGTCTGGCTGCTCTAATCAGCCCTGAGACTGCTGGCTAAAACGTGTTATCTTAACTCATGACCTCGCGTTTGCCAGGCAGTCACTGTGCTGCTGAGCTAAATCCCCAGCCCACTTGAAACTCATTATCTTAAAAATAGCTGAATGGGAAAAATAATCAGATTGAAGTTTAGTCTATTACAAAAATAGATACTTTTTTTTTTTTTGGTACTGGGGATTGAACTCACAAGCTCGAACCTGCCTGGCACCTTACACCACTGAGCTAAATCCCTGGCCCTATTTTTTGAGACAGGGTCTCATTATGCAGTTCAGCCTGGCCTTGGACTCATTTTGTAGCCTAGACTGGTCTTGAACTCACAACGACCCTCCTGCCTCAGCCTCCTGAGTGCTGGTAAAAAATAGATACATTTTTAAAACAAACCATTTTTGTTTTGTTGAGTCCTTTAAAGGCACGAGAAGATACAAGAACAGCAGCAGCATAACTGTACAACCTCTGAATATTACTGATTACGGTAGACGTTAATACCATTATTCCTCATAATATCACTAAGCATTTGACCAAGATAGCATTGAAGCATACCAGTGCTTAGATCTTTGTGTTAAAATTTGGTTGTAACATATCAGATGTGACTCCCTCTTTTACTTAATTATGACAAACCCAGAGTTTATATTACTAGTACATAAGTAGGCAATCAGACTTAGCTGCTGTCTTGGGGATGAATACAGTGGTACCTTAGTTCACAATTTTTATTTATTTATTTATGTATTTATTTATTTATTTATTTTTGCAGCACCGGGGATTGAACTCACAACCTTGCAACTGCCAGGGCAGGCGCTTAAGCCACTGAGCCAAACTCCCAGCCTTAGTTTTTTGAGGCAGGGTCGCACTATGTAGCTCAGGCCGGCCTTGCGCTCATGTTGTAGCCCAAGCCAGCTTCGAACTCACAACGCTCCTCCTACCTCAGCCTCCTGAGTGCTGGGATTCCTGAGTGCTGGGATTAAAGGTGTGTGCCACCATGCCAGGCTTCAACCACCTTCTCTTTGACAAAGGGGCCAAACGTGTTCACTGGAGGAAAGACAGCCTCTTTAATAAAGGTTGATAGAAAAACTGGTTTTCCACATGCTGAAGACAAAAATTAGACCCATGTTTATCGCCACGCACTAAACTAAAATCAGAATGGAACAAGGATCTAAATATTAAAATAGAAACATTAAATTGGCTGGAAGAGAGAATATGAAGAACTCTTGAAGACATAGGTGCAGGCAAAGACTTCACGAACAAAATCCCTGACTGCAAGGGAAATATTACAAAGAATCAACAGCTGGGATCACATCTTATTAAAAAACTTTTGCACATTAAAAGAAATCACCAACAGAGTGAAAAGACAGCTCACAGAGTGGGAAAAATTTTAGCCAGTTGTTCCTCAGACAAAGAACTAACATCTAGAACATATAAAGAATTAAAAAAAATCAAACTTCCCCAATGTAATGACCCAACCCACAAATAGGCATCTGAGATGAATGCATATTCTCAAATGAAGAAAAACAAATGCAAATAAATATATGAAAAAATGTTCAACTTCACAGGTCATTTGAGAGATGCAAACTAAAACAACACTGAGATTTCATTTCAGTCCAGAGAGAATGGCTGTCACCAAGAAATCAACCAATAGCAAATGCTGGTGGGGTTTGGGGGAAAAGGAACCCTTCTCCACTGTTGGTGGGAATGCAACTATTGTGGGAATCAGTGTGGAAATTCCTCCAAAAACTAGGACTAGAGGTCCCATTTGATTGAGTTATTCCTCATCTTGGTATCTTCCCAACAGAATTATCACACCACAGCGATATATGCACACCCATGTTTATAGCAGCACAGTCTGTAATAGCTGAATCTTGGAAACACCCAAATGCCCATCCACTGATGAACAGATAAAGAAAATGGGGTTTTTTCATACAATGGAGTACTACTCAGTCATAGGATAAACTTGAAATATTTCTAGGTAAATAGATGCACCTTGAGACCATACTCTTAAGTGAAATAAATCTGACACACATGTTTGAATATCACATTGTCTCTCTGGTGTGAGAAATTGAAAGTGTAAATGAAAACCAAAATATATAGTAGATATTGCAAAATAGGAAGAAATTGTTCAAAAGGAAAGGGGAACTGAAGGGTGCAGAGGGGAAAAGAAGGAAGGGAAAATAAAAAAATGAGAAAAGAAGGATAAAAAGGAAACAAAGCTTTATAGATAAGGAGAGGAACGGGTTGAAGGGAAGGGAGGGGTATGGGAGAGACAGGGGAATCAAGATGTGTCACGTACAGATACAAATTCCCTGGGATGAAAGTGATCATTATGCATATCTACATTGTACCAATACACTTAATAAAACTTAATAAAAAAAAAACCCAAACAGATAAACCCTGGTTCCACCAGGCATCCACTGTGGGTGTGAAAATGTGTCCTTTGCAAATATTGGAGATGACGCTATTTTTCAATGCTGGCTAACCTTCTTTTACATTTCACCGTGTCCAACAGTAATCCTCAAAATTCATGTCTACCTAAAATCTCAGAACGTGGCCTTATTTGCAAGTAGTCTTTGTAGATATCAAGACGGGATTCCAAACGTTTAAGGTGCCTGACACCTTGATTTTGGGGTTCCGGCCTCTGGGACTGTGGGAAAGTCCACTTCCGCTGCTTTCCACCGTCCGAGCTGTGACGCGCTGCCAGGGCGGCCTTCCGGGGTGACCGGCACCCTGACGCGAGTTCCAAGGGGTGACACAGGAGGACAGGACCCCCTCGGTGCGGGCGTGGCGTCCTGGGTGCCGATGATCTCCTCTGCCCTGAGAACGTGGTTACTTAGCCCTCCCCAACGCGTCTGTCTTCCTCACTAACCTGCGCACCCTGGAGAGAAATCAAGGGGGAAGAGTCCCCCCAACCCCAGAGTGACCGGTTCGCGGTCAGAGTCTTTCCCAGCCCAGCTCCTTCTGCGCGGTCCGCACCCAGAGGACCTGTGGGTGCCCTTCCTTCCCCTGCTCCTCCCCAGTGAAGCCCAGGACACTCGCACACTGCGACAGTGGAGGTGCCCGGCGCCCGGGTCCCCTGGACGGGAGTCGCAGGGCCACGGCCTCGCGCGGGGTCACCCTCACCCCCAGGACCTCAGCCTTGCGGGACCCGACGCCTCGAGCACCCAGAGAACAGCGGGCTGTGCGCCCAGACTCCCGGGGCGCCCCGGCCTGCTGGGTGTCTCCGCAGGACTTCGCTGCCTTCCCCCGTGGGGCGCCTTTGTCTTTGGCCTCTGACGCGACTGACCCCAACACTTCCTTTCCTTTCTGGGATTCGTGCCCACTGCCGCTGACATCGAGACACAAAGCAAAAGGCCGCCTGGATGGGGTGGGGGTGGGGGCGGGGACCCCGGGCAGGCGGGAGGAGGAGCCCGGAGCCCTGCTCTCCTCAGAGACCCTCGCCAGCCTCTGCCCCGCGAGGACCTAGTGTGGCCTTGGCCCGGGAGCCACACGCGCGTCCTCCTCAGTCCTGAAAGCCCCAGGACGCGAGTTTGGGGCTCACTTCAGCCATCTGGGGTGGGAGCCCAGCGTGGGCAGGGGAGCAGCTGCGGCTGCGGTGGGGGGCTGGGGGAGGGGAGCTGGCGGGGGACGCCAGAGCCACCGGCTTCTCCCCTGGGCTAAGGAGATCCTCCCGACTCTGCTTCACTCATTCTGCGGAGGCTTCCCTGGCCCCTCCATGCCCCTGCAGAATGTGTCCCCTCTCTCCTCTCCTCTCCTCCCCCTCCTCCCCCTCCCTCTGCGCTCCCCCCTCCCTCTCCCTCT
>RJWM01043563.1:0-13739 GCA_004363535.1 Dasyprocta punctata | reverse complement strand
AAAAAACCAGGGCCGGGAGTTTGGCTCAGTGGCTTAAGCGCCTGCCCTGGCAGGCGCAAGGCTGTGAGTTCAATCCCCGGTGCCGCAAAAAAAAAAAAAAAAAAAAAAAAACATTGTAAGTCCAAAGTCTAATTTATCAAGAAAAAGAAAGAAAAAAGACTGGGAACATAGAAGAGTTATCACTGAAGATTCTATGAAATTAAAAGAATGGTAATATTATATTGTGAAACACTAAGACCAGAGGATTGCAGCAAATTTAAGGCCAGCCTGGGCTACAGAGTGAGTTCAAGACCAGCCTGAACTGCATAGTGAAACCCTATACAAAAAAAAAAAATAGTGTATTGTCAGTAAATATACACAAAATATCTAAAAACTCAGATAAACTATGCATACTTTATGAGAAACATAAACTACCCAAACTCTGGCAAATGCTCAGTGTCTGAGAAAAATGTTGTTCTGATAGTTAAACTCCTTCCCACTAAGGAATCTGCAAGACTTGTCTTTTCACTTACAAATACTTCAACATATTTAAAGGGAAAAACAGCACAATATATGCAAATACTTTCAGAAAATATAAAGTGAAGGAACCCCAACTCACTTTTATTGGACCAGCAGTATTGTAAAACCAGACCACACAAAAACATTAGAAAAAAACTGTGAATTTCCCCCCTGCCAACCAAAATATTTAGACAAAATGTTGACAAATCTAATTCAGCAATGTATTAAAATAATATTATAATCAAATGAGACACCATATGAAAGCAAGGTTATTTCAATTTGAAAGTCAATGTAATAATTTACTTTCAGAAAACTTAGAATGATCTTCCTTAATCTGATAAAGGATACTTAACAAAAACTTGTCAGTTTTTGAAAAATTTTAAAAAGAAAAAGAAAAATTTCTTTGATACTTGGATGCTTAAATACCATATTGTTTGCTAAAAATTATTATTAACCTACAAACTACCAGAACTAATGAAAGCAGTAAACGACACACATGTAATACGTAAAACTCTGTTATAGCTTTAAACAGAAACAGGTGACACTTGATAAATTACATACTTAAAAAGAACTCAATTTGCAATAGTGGCACCAAGTAATAAAGATTAAATGTTGCAAAGGACATGTAAAAACCTGCCCATTGAAAACTGCGGAGCATAGCTAAAAGAATTAAGGAAAAAAGAAGTATAAATGGTGAACTATAAATGCTTCTGGATTGGATGACAGTATTACTAGTTTATGGTTATCTTAAAATTACAACACATTCAACATAACTCTATTTAAAGTTTCAGGAGTCTTTTTTTTATAGATATTGACAAGCTCATTTTATATGTCAAAGTGTATAGGCCAGATTAACAGAAGTAAGTTTAATGATGAACAAATTCAGAACTGCCTTATTTACTTTTTTAATTGCTGGGACAAAATAACTGACACAAGTTAGGGAGAAAAGGTTTACTTTAGCTCTCAGTTTATAGAGGTTTCAGTCCATAGTGCACTGGCTTCAAAGTGGTAGTTTTGAAGTGACAGAGAGACATTACAGAGGAGAAACAGTCCCCGGCATGACAGACAGGAGACAGCACAGCAGTCACCTTGAGCCTCCCTTTCCCTTTTATTCCATCCAGGCTACAAGCCTATTGGTTGGTGCTACCCACACCCAGGATGGGCCTTCCCATTATCCACGTCCAGAACTTTACTATACTAAGCAGTGGACTAATGTAGCTATCACGGACCCTTAATCCTTTTTCACACATCCAATGTCCAGCCACCTCTGAAAAGCCCCACCTCTGAGCACAAGGCTTTAATGGAGATGGCTCTTGATACGAACCATAACAAGAACCATTATACTAAAAAAATACCAAGACTTAGTATGAAATTACAGAAATCATTACAATATGGTGTTAGCAAGAGGATAAACATAGATTACTGGAGGGGAATAGATCAAAAGTGAACCAACACATAATCAATTGAACTGAGCCAATGGTACAAAGATAAGTACAAAGGGAAGAAAAGTTTTTTTTTTTTAAACAAATGCTGTTGTTTCAGCATTCAGCACTGGAAAGTTCTAGGTAAATAAGTAAACACTGACCTTCCTTCACACCATGACAGACCAAAGGTAGATCATTTATCTAAATTGAATGGCCATGGTGGGGTGGGGGGCGATTCAGAGATGCTGGATCTAGAGTGTGTGGTGCTGAGATCAAGGCTGTATGATTACTGAATCAGTCTACTGATTGCTTTGTCATAGTTACGGCTAGGATTGAGGGTGTGAGTACCACCCTGCCCTAGGGCGGGTACCCTCATAAAATAGAAGACAGAAAGAGAACTAATGTCCTTTTGCCTGTCTGCTTGCCATAGGCTGTTTCTCTTCTGCTATCCCCCTCTGCCATGCCACGCAGCCTTGGAACCAAATATGGACTGAAATTTCTACAAATTGCTTTTCTCCTTTAACTTTGGGTGCTGAGTATTCTGTCCCAGCCATGAAAAAAGTAAATAGGACAGTTAAAATAATGAACAATCATCTATTTCTAATATCATTTAAAGATTCAGTAAGGGAGAAAAAATGGTTAGATGTAAAATATTCTAGTCTCTTATGACTTTGGCCTCTTAGAGATTGAGAGGCAAAAAATGGACCATTATTTAGGCTGTTTTCTCAAGAAGTTTTGAGCCAAGACACATAATAGGTATGTTTTTAAACCATAATATGTGTTGGAAGACACCTGTGGACCCAGAGAACCAGAAATGTAATAAGGGCTGGTCTTCTAGAACCAAGGATATTTCATTCATTTTAACAAATAGATGGGATAAAGTATGAGACCAGGTATAAATAATGGGTTAAAAATAATACTAGAAAATGATGACTAGCACTTCAAAGCCATACGGGCTTTGTGTGTCAGCACTCCTCCCAATTACATGAAAAATCAATCTTCAAACAGCATCAAGAATAATATGAGAATAGGAATAGCTAAGGGAATGATCTTTCAATGAATAACCAGTTTTCGTTGACTGTAACTTGAAGCTCCCGAAAGCACTTTAATAACGATATTCCATATATGTGACAGCTGAAATTTACCTTTCTGGTGGCAATGCTGTGAAGATTAAAGTTTTTATTACTACCACTTTCTTTTTATAGCATCGGCAAGGCTAATTCACTTTCTTAGAGATTTAAATTTCTCTTCAGGAATTTTATCAGGGTTTTTTCTTAATCTGATTGTGAACTGAAAAGGTGAAGTTAGACTAGTCCTTATATGGAAAAATAATTAGAGCATGATTTATCAGTAGTAAGAAACCTTAAAGTTTGCTTTGAAAAGGGTATAGTCATGGTTTCTCATTTTGATTTTAGTTTAACATTATTGCCCAGTGCATCTAACTGGCTGCCTTATTCTGATATATTATTATTCCAGCCTTTTGTATCACCTTCACTATTTTTCTTCTTCCCACATTCTTAAGTAGCACAATGACACTGATTTTTGCTTAGCCTATATATCTAGTTTTACTTGAATTCTTCTATCATCCTTTTATTATTATACAATGCCACTTCATCACTCAAATGTGGTCCATTCTTCAACTCATTAAAATTATATTACCATTAGGCAACTCTGAATTGCTCAGATTGGAGTAAAAACCTTCACCGTGAAGATTTGTTTTCACCGGGTGGGTTGAGTGACCTCAGCTGGGTCTCTTGCTAAGAGTCACTGCTGCTCTGCAAAGAGGCTTCGAGGGAAGCTGCCCTCTTGGTCATAAATTCGCTGTTAATCCCAGCTCACATCTAACGAACACAATTTATTATGAATATTTTATAAATCTTTGTGAGGCTGCTAATCCGACTGTGAAGGCAGTGTTTATTCTTGTGAAACTGCTGTGTCTCATTGTGAGCACAGCCGCCCCAGTTCACTACAAGAGGGCCTAAGGTACTCTTGTGTTTGCCTGTTGGGACGGCAGCTGTCTTTTTCCGCCATGGCTGCTGTGAGAAGTAAATAAGACCCAATAGAAGAGCGATATCAGAGTGTTTGGCGTAGTACACAAATGCTAAGCATTATTTTCAGTGATGTTTTAAAATGTTGCAGTCTGCTCGGGGACATAGCTCAGCAGCACAGTGCCTGCCTGGCAAGCGCAAGGTACTGAGTTCAATTCCCACTACAAAAAAAAAAAAAAAAAAGTAAATGAAGAATATGACAGTCTGCTGATATAAAATGTTTGTAAAGGGCAAACCGTAATGAAATGAAAGTATAAGGGCGCTCTCCCTCTCCGGCCTTGCTCACCAGGCGCGCCCCGAGGTCCCCCCTGGCCGGCTCAGCGCCCGGTGACTAACGCCGAAGATGTGCACTTGGGTGCGGACCCCACTGTGGACCCCCGGATGCCGCCGTCGCCGTCACACTGGGGCCAAAACCAACAACAGAGTTGAGCAAGTCCCGGAGTAACAGAAGATGGTGTAACTGTTGCAAAGTCAACTGATTCAAGGAACAAATACAAAAATATTGGAGCTACACTTGTTCGAGATGTTGCCAGCTAACAGCATGAAGAGGCGGGGGATGGCACCCCTGCTCCCCGGCCCTGGCCCGCTGCCCTGCCGAGGAAGACTTCGAGAAGATTAGCAACGGCGCGAACCCTGTGGCAGTCCGGCGAGTGTGACCTTAGCTTGCGGATGCCAGGATTGCTGGCCCCAGTAAACAGTCTAAACCTGGGACGACCCCCGAAGAAACGGCTCGGGTTGCTACAATGTCTGCAAATGGAGGCAAAGAAATTGGCAACATCTTATCTGACGCCATGAAGAAGGTCGGTTGGAAGGACGTCACCGCAGTAAAGGGGGGGAAAATCCTGAACGATGCATTGGAAATTATTGAAAGCATGACGCCTGCTCGGCGATATGTTTCTCCATAGGTTACTAACACATTAAAAGGCCGGAAGTGTGAATTCCGGGATGCGTGTGTCCTACGGAGCGAGAAGAGCATCTCTTGCGGCCAGTCCATTGTAGCTGCTCTTGAAATCGCCGATGCTCACCGAAGGACTTGGTCACAACTGCTGAGTTCGTTGATGGAGAAGCCCTCTGTACCCCGGTTTCGAACAGGAGAAAGGTTCATCTTCAGGTTGTCGCAGTCTAAGTAAGCTCCAGGGTTTGGTGACGACAGGAAGAACCAGCTGAGAGACATGGCTATTGCTACTGGTGCTGCGGTGTTTGGAGAAGAGGGATCGACTCTAAATCTTGAAGATGTTCAACCCCATGACTTAGGAAAATTTGGAGAGTTCATGGTGAGCAAAGATAAGGCCATGCTTTTGAAAGGCAAAGGTAACAAATCACAAGTTGAAAATCATATTCAAGAAATCACCGAGCAGTTAGAAATTGCAACCAGTCAAGCTGAGGAGGAGACACAACCTACAGCTGGTAAAGCTTTCTGATGGCGTGGCTGCGCTGAAGGTTGATGGAACGGGTGACGTCGAGGTGGATGACAGAAAGACAGGGTGACAGGTGCCCTCAGTGCTGCCAGGGCAATGGTGGAAGAAGGTATTGTGCTGGGGACGGCTGCGCCCTGCTTCAGTGCGTTCCTGCCCTGGACATCTTGACTTCTTCTAACCAAGATCATAACTTTGGTATAGAATTTGTAAAAAGAACACTGAAAATTCCTGCAGTGACCATTGCTAAAACATGGGTGTAGTAGGATTGAGGATAGTTGAGGAAATCTGGCAGAGCTCCCTCAAAGCTGGCTGTGACGCTATCCCTGGAGACCTTGAGAGTGTGGCAGGGCAAGGAGCCATTGGACCTACAAAGGCTGTCAGAGCTGCTCTGCTGGATGTTGCAGGACTGATCGCTTTGTCAACAACGGCAGGAGTTGTAGTCACAGAAAGCCCTAAGGAGGAGAAGGACCGTGCTGTGGGTGCCCTGGGCAGGGTGGGTGGCGGGATGGGCAGTGGCGTGTTCTAGCCTAGAGCAGCACTTGGCCCTCACTGATGAGCTGTGACTGGAAGCATCCCTGGTACCATTCAGATGAAGGAACTGAGGAAAGGGCTGGGTGATGCAAGAGAATCACGTACCCATCATTGCAGGTTTCAGGTCCGATAAATTATGGTTTACCACTGTCACACTCCATGCCTACAGGTAATTTATTTTGTATTTTTGAATACAGAAACATTTGTACGTTCTGAAACTGGGTGCCAGAGCCACCTACCAGTGTATCACTTTCAGTTTAAATCACAGAGGCATTTCTCCACTGTTCCTGTCAGGAGTGTTTGCCGTCGCAGGTGAGAAATTCAGAAGCAGCTTTTCTTCGGTGAGGAAGAGTAATTGTGTACAAAGTAGAGAAGATCAATTATGTGACAACCTTTATGTGATAAAAATCTGTTTAAAAGTTAAAAAAAAAAAAAAGAAAGTGTAAGGGAATGGTTAATCTTGACTCTGGGAATTTGGACTTAGAAAGGATGTGACAGTTAAGTGACTTCATTAAAGATTAATGTGTTTTGACAAAGCTTAATAATCAAGAGGAATGCATTATGTGATTGTGTGTTGATTTGAAAAGAATTTGAGTTGTCTCCTGTTGGCCAGCTCTGAACGGGGATCTAGAATGGGGTTAAAGGAACCGGAGGGGGACACAGTGACCATTTGAAGGTACATAAAAAGACTTTACACATGAGTTGAGTTTTTATTCTTTAATCAACAGAGAAGTTGTGAAAAGGCTGAAGCGGGCTGTCATATACTCAAACGTATTTTGTTAATGTTTGAGTACTTCAAACTACTCTATTGTCAGTTATTTTGATTTGCCCTAAAATTTACCCTCATGAGCAATAGCAACAAATTAATCAAAGGAATGAAATGTTTATAATCTGAGAAATTTCTGAAAAATGAGATAAGGATACAATTATTCCTCTATCAATTTTAACTCTATATTATACCCTGTCTGGAATGGTATATTAGAGGTTTATGAATATTAATGGTCTCATTTAGACTTTTGATATGTTTACTGTGATAGAGATCTTGCTGCATAAATCAATTTTTATATGAAACTCTTATAAAATGGTATATAGTTTTTTTAACTTCTTGGTACTAAAAAATTTGAAATTCAAATCACTAGCTACTGAAGGAAGTTATTAAAAATGCATTAGGGTTGAAAATGTAGCTGTATATAATTGTCACAACAGATACTCAAAACAAATTTATCCTAGATGAAAACTGAAATGAAGCAATTTACACCGGATCAGCTAATAAATTTTCCTTAATTTTGTAAGTAGATAAAAAAGAAATAGTTTCTATAAATCTTAATGAAATAAATATGAATGCTGTCCATATGGAGGAAAATATAAATAAAATCTCTCAGAAGATGAATAAATATAAAATGATGTGAAGTTTCAGGAATGAAAACTACAGGTTGTCCCCCAAAAATGATGCTTAAATTGGCACCAGTATTATTTTCTAAATCCTTTATACCCAGAGACTGAAAACATCATTTCATTCTATCTGCTTTACTCCTGTTCTTCATTTATTTTTTAATTAAGTTTATCTGTACTTTATAGATACACATGATAATCATACTCATCATAGGGAACTTGCACCTGTATGTCATCTATCTTGATTTCTCTTTTCGCCTAATCCACTCCTCTCCCTCAGTCCCTCTTGCCCTCCTTATTTATAAAGCCTTGTTTCTATTTTATCATTCCTTTATCATTTTTTTTTCCTTTTCTCTACCTTCTCCCCATCTGCCTCCCTAATCCTCATTTCTTTGAACAATTTCTGAAAGAGTAAATAAGGACCGAATGTACAATAAATATTGTGAAATAGGAATAAAATATTCTTCTTTACTGAAAACATCTGAGTCTAAGAAAGAATGAAAGTGATGCAAAAAACAACCATCTATAGAGCATACACCTAAAAGCAAAATCTTTGGTAAGTCCAGACACAGTGTATGTACACAATGTTACTTTGAATACTCTTATTTTGATTTCATGTTGTGATGGCTTAATGCTTGGATGAATGCACACTTGATATGATGGGAAGGGTGTTAAAAGACTGGGTGTCTCTTGAAATGCCTACTGGCAGTTTTTGCAGTGATTATCATTCATTTGGATAAAAAAATTCTTACCTTTTTTTCATTTATTCATCAATACATCCGTCCATCCATCTGCAATTCTGTACTCGTGAAGTTCTAGTTTACTGAACATAAGCATCTATTAACATACACATTGGTTCTGGAAGAACCGTACTGTAATGCTGAACCTGACTGAGAGTATACAGGAGTATGATTTATATCAGAAAAATTACTACCTTTATTTTACTTTTTAAAACTATTCACTTTTTAAGGCAATCATTTATGATGGTACTATCTCATGATGTACTGTAATTTAAAGCATATTTCCCTATCTGTAAAATGTAATGCAGCACACAAAGTACGGAAATTATTGTATGTAAGATATCATATAAAGGTAAAGCAGTTTTTGTTATAAGAACTACTTCTGCTTCAGACTGTATCTTGGAATTAGGAAAGTGATTCATACAAACTTTACAAACACTTTTAAACCAATTTGCATAATAGCATAACGTAATTTTGAACAGGTCATTTTACATGGTAAATCAGATAATGTAAAAGAATATTCACTGCTAAAGTTCTACTTTGATATTATTTTTATCATTTCCAAGCAGCTTTACATTTATTTCAAATATTTAAATCCAAACCCTTTCTTATTTCAGATTATCCACAGTGCTTTTTGAAGTTTAAAAATCACTTTTTTTAATCCATCACAAATTCTTCCTAATTGTGCAATAGCTGACAGATGCAACAGAAAAGAATCTGTGGTATAAAGTTCCTGAGAATAAATGTTATTTTCCTTTCATTGATCTAATTTTATATATTCTATTTTAAGTCATGAATGTATGTTCATTAACCTACAATTTTAAAGACATTTCAGTGAGACTTTATTCTTGAGTAACACTTTGTCCCTCACTACAAATATGTTTAGCAAATTTTTAATTTATAAATATTACTTCACATTTATTTTAAAAACACATAGTATTTTGAGTTTTGAAGCTTTTTAAAACTAATACGTCTATTAAAACAGTAACATTTTAATACCTATTGGTCAATTCTAGTTTATATGCCAAGAGCAACCATCAGATACAATCTATTGATAAGAAAGGACATGAATTTAGGAAACTGTGGACTTAAGAGACTCAAATGAAACTACTTGTTTGATGATAATTGTTCCAATTTTGACTTGGAAGTATTTTCGCATACAATTTGGTCTCCTGAAAAAACAGTTGAGTTCTTTCTCTACAGTATTAAGAGAAGCAAAGTATTTGCTTTTGTTTCCATGGCAATTTTTTGCCTTTATTTGAAGACAGATAATGATGGATGTAAAAACGTGCATACATATAAACACATGTGGTCTCACAGATATACAAATGGTAGATGGGTGCTTAAAAATGCAGCTATTTTTGTTCAATTTTCCTTTTCCATTCCTTTCAATCAAGTTAATCTTATTAAGCTATCACATGTTAAAATTTATCCTGATTTTCAGTAGCCTGCAGATTCCTTAATCCTTTTAATTCTTTCATAAGAGGTTTATGAAGATTGTCCTCCCACATGATGTTCTCCGAGTCTCAGAGCTGGGTTAGCCAACTCTGCCAAGGGGGACCAAAAGGTCGCCTTTGCGCTGCTTTATTGCAGCTGTTTTTTTTTATAAGCAAACTCATCTGATCTGTCTATTACTATGCCCAATATCTGAATGTTTTATGCAGTTCAAATAGTGACAATATTTGGGATACAGTGTTAGTTTTCTATTGCTGAGTAACAAATACTACTAACTCACGCAGTGAAAAGGCACCCACTTACGAGCCCACAGTTCGCTCATCCTCTCTTAGGGTTTCCCCAGGCTAAATCAGGGAGTCAGGTGGACTGAGCTTTCCTCTCGTGACGCTGGAGACAAATCTCCCAAGTCCCTTGTGTTGTTGGCAAAAATCAGTTTCTTGCAGCTACAGGACTGACTTCCTGTTTTCTTGCTGACTGACAGCAACTAGAGGTCTCCCCAGTCCTCATCAGACGGTCCTCTCCTTCCCTAATCCAACAGAGCACGTAAATCCTTTTCAGACTTCGAGTCTCTGACTTCTCTGGAGTGACTGGCTGGAGAAAAAGCCTGCTTTCAGGAGGCTCCAATGATGAGATCGAGCATGCCTTAGGGAATTTGTCTTTCTTGAAGTACAGTAAATAGTGTCTTATGGCACAACCTAATGTAAGGCATGCAGAGCAAGGGTTGAGGGATCTTAGAAGCCTCCTTAGATTTCTGCTTACTTCCAGTAACATTTGCTATCCTCTAGGGCCCCATGATTGGTAACATTTGCTGTGGCTCCAGGACCATGACTACTCAGTACTGTGGCAAAACTTTCTATAACTGATGGAAAGGTATTAGTCACAACTAACAGGACTTCTTTGAGAAAATCTATGGGCTTGCTTACATCATTTCCCCAGGCTATTTGTTTGAAGTTTAGCAGTGTGATCAAACTCTAGTGACCTACCATTAGAATTTCTGTTTTATTTTCCTTTTTAAGAAAAAATTTTAGACTGACAGTACTCATGACGTATGTGAGATATGTGTATACACAAGTACTTGAAGTGAAATATAATGCAATTTTTTCATTTCAGGGATGGAGCTGGACTTAACTCATTTCAAGCTCAACACCATATGTAACATATTTCTTCCTTTTCTGTACACACTGCAAAGACAGAAAAAATTGAATGATCAGTTTTCTTTACACTTTCTACAGATAGGGGGACACATTTCTGGTGAATGAGATATAAAGTAAAATCTTTTGGAAGCTACCAAAAGGAATTTACATTTTCTAATGTGACCAGTAATATCCCCTAATCCTTTTACATAAATGGAATGCTTGCTAGTTGGAGATGCAGCATTTTATGAACATGAAAAGATAATCCTGAGACGTACTAAGAGAAAAGAGATATGGGCCTGGGATGCTACTGTTGTCATCATCAAACCGCTGAGCTGGCCCCAGGAACTGCTTACTTCAAAGCTTTTATGTGAGAAAAATTGGTTTGTTTAAATCAGTCGGCAGCAAATTTTTTCTTTTTCTTTCTTTCTTTCTTTTTTTTTTTTTTTTGTAAAGGACTCAAGAGTAAAAAGTTTAGGCTTTGCAGACTCCAAAGTCTCTCAATTTCAACTCTTCAGTATTTAAAACCACTATACCTAAAGACATGGACACTGCTATATTCAGATAAATCTGTATTACCAAAGCGGGTGGTACACCGATTTTGGTTCATAGGTCATAATTTGCTTACCCCAAGTTTCAATCACTGGTAATTGGGTTCTCTACTGTTTGAAGCTAGAGTTACTTAAATTTTTTAAAGTATAAAATCTTAATATCTAGATTCTATAAATGTATAACTAAACCCTAACTAAATATTATCAGCAATTAATTCATAGATCACAACTGGACTTGACTTCTTAGCTTTCTTGTGTCTTTAAGAATTCCTGTATAATTATATTAGTTTTCTAGACAGAACCTAACAAATGGTCACAAATTTGGTGGCCTGAAACAGCATAATCTATCCTCCTAAAGTTCTAGAAGCCAGAAATCAGACACCAAGGTGTCAGCTGGAGTACACTCCCTCCGTGTGTGAAGCACAAGGTGGCTGTTGGGAAGACCCTGGCTGCCTTGCCCAGCAGCTGGTGGCTTTAGATGTGTTTGTGGCAGCATCCCTTCTGTCTCTGCCTGCGTCTTCACAGGGCTCTCTCTCTCTCTCGGGTGTTTGGCTCAAATCTCCCTCTAGTCTTTTCCAAAGACATCAACCATTGAATTTAGTATCCACACTGAATTCAAAGGAATCCCTTCTCAATTTTTTGAACTTAGGCTGGAGTGCCTGTAATTCCAGCACTCCAGAGACAGAGGCAGAAGTATCAGCTCCGAGTTTAAGGCCAGCCTGAACTGCATAGCAAGACCCTGTCTCAAAAACAAAACAAAAAACAAAACAAAGCAAAACTCTGAACTTTACTTTATCTACAAAGACTCTGTTTCCTGATAAGGGCACATTCACATGTCACATGGACTAAGATTTAGATACATCATTTTAAGGGCCATTATTAACTGACTAATAAGAGATTTAATTTTGTATATTTAATAAAAAGTTAAAGTGGCTGAATGGTATCTATTAACATTTGTGTAGTAAAGCTGTAACTCTCAAGTTAAGAGCAGCACTATAGTTAGTGAAGTATTAGACATGGTAAATTTAATTATTTTTTCTTTTATTTTTGGTACCAAGGATCGAACTCACAACCTCGTGCCTGCCAGGCAGGCGCTTACACTACTGAGCTAAATCCCCAGTCCTAGACATGGTAAATGTATACATATGCAGAAGGGTGCATAGATTTCTAATGATAGTGCACATTTTTCTGTGTTCTATTTTTCTGCATTTCTCAGTCATGAATATGCATTATCTTTCTGTTTTATAATAGATAATCTCAAAATTATTTAGGAGTAATAATGTACCGATGTTATCTTGAACTCCCTACAATGTGAATCTCTTTTTTAGTTGAATTTTCCTTCATGTGGTAACTTCTTGTTAAGTGGCTCTTTGTCATTGGTAAATCACATGATTTTCAGGGCAAAAGCTGTTGTATAAATTGATATAAAACACAGCATCATGAGAAACAGGAAGCATAGCCCTTACTCTGGCCAGGACTGTAATTGTGTTGCAACCACCCAAATCAGGACTGCTGTCTGCCACACTTACACAGTGAAGAAAGGTCAGCTCTAGATTTGCTTTATTAATGACAATCTTTTGTTGGAAGTAACAAAGATCCCAATTCAGTATTCATAAGTGACTTATATACCACGGCATGTCCAGAAGAAAACTAGTTTCAATAACTAGTTCAACACTAAAACTGACAACCTCTTTTGTGCTCTGCCTCCTGAAGGATTATCATATCTTCCTCAGTCTAGCAGAATGACAGATGAGGAGGTTTACCCTGATATTACGAGACATTTCTTCCCGGGTACAAGGAATACATGATGAACAGGGGGATAGCTGGACAAAATTAGATTCTGATAACAGTAAGGGAATTAGAGCTGGAAGCTTAGTACAGAGTCACCAGTATCTTCTACAGTCATCCTTGATGTGTGCACATGATTAATTCTAATGAAGACACCAAAATTCAGAAATGCTGAAGTCTGTTGTAGAAAGGCATTAGGTGCGGGGCCAAATAGCTCAGAGTGCATAGCATGGGTAAGGACCTGGGTTCAATCCCCAACAACAGGAAAATATGAATAAAAATAAAATAGCAAAGTATTTGCATATAACCTACATACATCATCCCATATATTTTAAATCACCTCTAGATTACTTCTACCTAGTATAATGTAAACGCTGGGAAGATAGTTGTTATACCATATGGTTTAAGAAATTATAACAGAGAAAAGTCTTTATATACTCATTACAGAGATAATTATCATTCTCAAATATATTTGATCTTCAATTGTTGGGATCTGGGATATAGAACCATGAAAAAAGAGGGCCAATGGTAGCTAATGTCAATTCTGATATAATTGTGACCTATAATTATTCATTTATAGATGATGCATTGCACAGTATGTTTAATATTTGAGAGACATTTATCTGCCAAAAATATGAAAGACTAAAATGACAATGAACATGTTGGGATAATCACATAGCTAACATGCGAGTTAGCTGTTTTTATATGGCTTATCATAGCATATGAGATCTCTCACAAGTAGCTTTCAGAATAAATAATAG
>RJWM01043562.1:0-13778 GCA_004363535.1 Dasyprocta punctata | reverse complement strand
ATTAATAATTTTTAAGTATTTGGGGTGTTTCATACATTTATATTGCAAGCCATCAAATTTAACAATGTATATCAGATACCAAAGAAAGCTATACTTAAGATAGTTTTCTGCAAACCATTCACATGACAAAAATGACACGTCTCTACTTTTAGTGAGAAAATTGTTACACTACCTGACACATACATTACGGAGAATGAGTTTTCCAAGTGTTTCTATCTCCAAATCTTGTAGCAAGTTCCCAAGAACTAATTAAATAATGCTTTATATCTATGCTTCTTCTTCTTCTTTTTTTTTTTTTTTTTTTGGATTTTTTAAGATAGGGTCTGTCTCTGTAGTTCAGGCTAGTCTTGAGCTCACTATGTAGGCCAGGGTCACCTCGAACTCATGACAACCTTCCTGCCTCAGTCTCCCATGTGCTGGGATTGCAGGCATGCATATATCTATGCTGTTAAAACACTGATTATCTTTGTTTGTGTGTTTAATTTGTTTTATTACTGAAGTCATATCCCTCCAACTCATCTTTGAGTTTTTCTCCCTTTTTCTGTGTTCATGAAATGTTGCAAATCTCTTATTTTTGTATTCTGTGTATTTAAGTTCTAAAGTATGATGTGATGGAATACATGTAGTAAGTAAAAAAGGTACCATGGTGTAGAAAATGAACATAACTCTCATCTCAGTTATTTACTTTTTGTCATTGTAGCAAGAACAACTAAAACTGAATAGAGTGAATTCCATACCCAGCACAACTTATTTTCTCTAATACTCATGCTCTACATTAGATCCATTAGATGTTTTTCTTCTAACAGAATTATGTTGCTCATAATTCTACCTCTGTGCTATTTCCAGTCCTATGCTCTGAGACAATGTGAGTTTCTTATTACCTCTACCTGAAATATGACCTTAGCTTTCTACCAGCCAATCCTAGCATCTCTTTCCCCATATTCAACCCATTTTGTACAGTGCTGTTAGATCAGAACTCATGAAGCATGCTTCTAAGCATTTAATTTTTTCCCAAATTTTAAGTTCTTGTTTAGTCTAGGAAGTCCTGCACGTTTCACCTATTTTTACAATTCTAACCTAAGTATGTATGCAAACTGTTTGACTACTCACTTTTTCATTCAAAAAATATTGGACACAACCCATTGCAAGAGTTGTTCAAGGCAGGGTGGTTAGAGAAACAAGTACAATAGGAGAAAGCCCTCACCTTCATGGGTATCTCATGCTGGTGGAGAGAGTTGATACTGTGGTACTGCTATGAAGATGTCTTGGCCAGAACCGACTCACTTAACTTTCTGAACTCACCCCAGTTCCTAATACTCTTTGTTAGCTGATCATCACTGAACTTTGAAAGACAATTGTATCGAAGTTTCAGATGAAACCACATTAAAAATCACTAACTCTTTCTGCCCAATTCTGTGTTTCTGAACTTGGTACAGTTATATTTCTTACTAGCATTCCCATTCTGCAGAGTCTTCATCTCCCAGAGGATCTCCCAGGAAATGTTATCAGTGATATGAAGGAAGATATAAGACAAATAATTACTGAGAAAACAATACATATTTTATGGAACATAATGTGGTGAATTTTATTTCTGGTTGCCAACTATTCCCATACTCCTTTCTGTGGACTGTACCTCTTTCTCTGTTGTGTGATTGTATTTCATCACCTTAGCTGTATTTCTTGCTTTGAACAACATCTAATATATTTGGAAGAGGCATGTGACACATGCATGAAAAACCTTTAAGAACTACTGCGTGACTCACCAATTTTTTCACTTTTCTCTACCAATATGATCAAGTGTCCATATAGAAGTTTCTCATTTTCCTGAGTTCTAGGGGAAAAAATCAAATACAGCCAAACCGAAATTCACTTCCATGGATAAGTAACATCTGAGGGTTACTGACTTGAGAGTCTTGGGTTGCTTCAGTAAACCCTAATTTAACCTACATGGAGCTTTCAGTATGTTATTGAGTAGCGTAAAGTAGGTAAAAGAAATAAAGAAGTATGGTGCTGGGTGGGGGCAGGCATTTAAATAAATAAATGTGTCAGGGATGAAATCAATGATAAGATATTTGAAGAAATCTTTAGACCAGATGAGAGAACAATTCAGGTAGATCCTTGGAGAAAGAGAGTCCTGAGAAGAGAGATCCACAATAAAAGGTCCTGAAACTAAGATGTATTTGATATATATAGGGCATATAAATAGAATTCAAAAGGGTGAACATTTCTCAAAGATAAAGTGAAATATTACAGGAAACAGATTGTGCAAGGTCTTCTAGATTTTTTTTTTTATCTAAGTGAGGAATAAGTCTTTGAGGATTATGGGACATTATAGAGAAGAAAATTTTCTGGGCATATTTTGGACATATTTTGAAGTTACAATAAACAGATTTACTGACAGGCTGCATGTGGGTTATATGAGAAAGAAGTCTACATGACTTTTTTTGTTTTGACCTGAGCAACTGGAAGGGTGAAGTTGCCATTTCCTGAGAAACCAAACTGCTGAAAAGAATTTTATAAACCAAACACACCTGTCAAATTTCTTCAATTAAGTATAATTTTACTTCTTGCTTTTTATACTTTCTCACTTCTGTGTTTCCACGCTTATAATTCTTTAATCTCCATGTGTCTAAATTCTACTGACTCTTCCATGATTATCCTATCTGCTACTCTCCCAAAGAAGACTATATTTATGAGCATCTCAATCAAAAATTATGTCTCTTTCTACCACCATAATACAATAAGACTCTTTAAAAACACTAATAACATTCTCACTTATTTTATACTATGTGTATAATTTTTGAGGTTCAGCAAAAGAAAAACATAAGTGTCATTTATATTACTAATGAGGGCAGATTTGAGAGAATTATCCTGGTAGGATTAGTCCCTGTACTAAATACATCTCTCCATGTCCACAACATTTCTTCTCTCTCGTATACACTTTCTCACCTTAGGTAATTTCCCTGTGAAAAGTCCTGAATCTCAAAGGAAATAAATACACAATTAGATCTAATGTACATTTGTAGCTTCTTTACAATTTCTAAATCAATATTTACATGAAGTGTCCCTCTCCATCAGGGAAGCAATGAGTATCTGAGTTGAGGACAAGAACTTATTCTGTTGAAAGACTAATGCTTTCCCACATGGTGAAGTAGTTACCCTGTGTCCCTAATTATGTCTTGAATAGATTGCACATAGTTTAACCCCTAATTCTGTTTTATCAACTTCATTGGCTGAAGAACTGCCTACAAATTAGTAAAGCAAACTCTTGAATACATCTGGTTGTCACAGAGGTGTGACATTGGGAACTATATGTGTTCTCTAGCCCCTTGCTCTAAAGGACTAATCTCCTGCTCTACTTTTGGCTATCATGAATTAAGATTTTCTTCCCTTCACCCTTTCTCTATGGTTTTTCTTCCTTGAACCAGATAAACATGGACTAAGTTTAATGGACTGAGTTAAATGAAATTTCTTCTTCCTTTGAGTGATGACAAAGCTGACTAATACAGATAAGTAGTATTGGAAGTGGAGTCATTGCTGTGACTATACATGACCATGAGATTTAGAAGATTTGGGAATTGGTTTGTGGATGAAGTTTGGAAAGCTTTGGAAATGTGATCTAGAAAAACCTTACAATCCAATAAACAGAGTTTAAGTGATGAGTGATTCTAGTCACAGCTCCGAAGATAAAAATGCAAATAAGAACGTGTACATTAAAAGGCCAGGCTTAGGAGATTTCAGTTGTGAGCAAAGACACCTTTAGCAGCTGGACTGGTGACAATACTTGTACACTCTAACACATAACTTGTCTATAGTTTGCCCTGAGTTTTATTTCAAAGTAACACAAAATTCAGGCTGTAGCATTGGTACCCATGGTTGCTTTTAATGAAACTTATAGTGAGATTCATGGGCAAAAGGCAGAGCAGAAATGTTTGAACAGTTTACATTTTATCCCAGAAGGAGCCATACACGTGAAAGTAACGCCAAAGGACTGGTCGTGGTTAAAGATAGGAACACAGCTGAAAGGAAACCATGTACTTTGTAAAAGGACTAGGAGAGAGATGATTTGCAAGAATTCTGAAAGTCAGCAAGACCCCTTCCTTTGCAGGCTTAGGGTTGCAAAATGTATTTTGAGAAGAGGGTACTTGGGTCCCCTGTTCAAGAGTGGATTCCTAGAAAATTGGTTCCCCTGGATCAAATTTATTGCTCAGCCATCACGTCACTCAGGGCAACTGTAGCCATGCTGTAAGGGGAACTGGCTAATTATGCTGATAGCACAACTTGTTAGTTATGTGATGATGAATTTATTGATGTGTAGAACCTAAGAGTTGTAGAGTCAGAATACCTTCCACGAAGGTTTCAGAGGAAGTTCTAGGAGGCTAGGCAAAGAGCCCCTAAGAGGACAGAGCATGAAGTTGTGACAATGAAGTCAAATGTGCAGCGGAGTCTCCAAGAAGCCAGAGATGCCAAAAACATGGAATGTTTCCAGAGGAACGCTGCAAGCATGAGAAAAGCTAGTCAAAGAGAGAGGTCATGTGGGCTGCAACCTGCAACCCATATGGGTGGGGCCACCTAAACCCTTTGGAAATCACATGTGTGCCCTGGATGCTGGGCATGGAAATGCAATACTTACTTTTTGCCCACCTGTGTTTTAGTCTTGCTTTGGTCTGAATATAGTTCTCTCATTTCAAAGACGAATGTGTACAGTGTGCTATTGCACAATGAGATTATGTTACTTGTTTTTGAATTTTTGGAGGCATAGAGCTAAGTATTTTCCATGAGTCTTAGAAGAGACTTGGACTTGGGCTTTTGAAAAAATACTGGATCTTTTGAGACTTTGGGAGAGACTTAAGTGTTCATTTTCATTTTTAGCATGTTTATATCCAATTAATGGAAAGAATATTTAACCAAGATTATTAAGCTTATGCCTTGTCCTCATTCTACCATCTTTGTATGAACATTGAGAAGTCCTTGGTCTCTCTGAGCATTAGAATCCCTAAATAAATGAGAAAGTTACACTGAATGATAATCTTGTGTCCCTCAGTGGCTATTAAGTTAGGTTTCCTAATTTCATTTCCACATGTAACCTAGTATATCACAAATTTGATCATTATTTTGTGATTCTCAACAATGTGTTTTCTTTATCACTAATATCTTGCTTTTTATGGAGCAATTATCTGAGATGAAGAGAATATGTTTGCACAAATTAGCATACATGTTAGGAAACCATCTACTACGCTATCTGTTCTACAGCTACAGACAAGAATGATATGTGGCTGCAAACCATCTTCTGCTCTTGGATTTGAATTCTCTTATTCTAACTTGCCTAACTTGCCTAGTATGCATGGCGGTCATTTTGTACTGTTTTTCAAGGGGAACTTGACATCATCTAACTTATTCCATATTAGGAAAGACTACTGGAAAAAAATCAATTTGTATTGTATATACTTAGGTTGAATATTGGGTACCACACACAATATGATGGAGTTTCTTTTTCCATAAAATAGTACAGAGAAATAATTAATTAAATCAAAGAAGCATGTTCTTGTGATTGGTTAGATTAGAAATAAAGTCTCTCTAACCCTAGTTTTCAAAATGCAGCCAGACTGGAATCTGAGTATCTTTGGAATTTGTAAGGACTCACTCAGGGAACTTACGTATGATGCTAACGTAACTGATCACATCCGTCAAAAGAATTAGTTGAGCGTTTCTTCCATGCCATGTAGACAATAGCTGACCCAGTTGGTTGAATTTTTCATTCTTCTGCTAAATACTTTGGAAGTATGTCTACAAGGTGGTAATTTGGTTGTACTTCTGGTGAGGGTGATGATTTGTGTTTGATGTGTATGACCTAAAACTTAACGCTTTAATGAAACCTTTTCATGGAGTTCTGAAAGACTCCCAAATATTCAGACTCTGTGCTTCTTGGAACTCCGTGATTTTTGTATATTCTTCCAGAAAGCTGTGGTTCCACAAATCATGAGATCATATAGAACAAAGAGGCCCTTGAGAGAGCCTTTGGTCTAACATTTGATTGTGTATATTTATTTCTTTGGAGTCACTTGTGTTTATATCCATATATTTATGTTGGTTCCATCTTCCCATTGTACCAGAAGGTCTTTAAAGATTTGCCCTGTTTCTCTTCTTGAACTCCCCATAGTCCAATATTGTTCTCTAGACTAGAGTCAGACTGCTTTTTTTAAGCAGTCTGTGAAAAATCTCTATCATGCCAGATAACTAGGCAGAATTTACAAGAGTAGCAAAAACCTGGTCCTATCCTCTCCAATAAATATAAATCTAAAGCACAGGTCATTTTACAAGTCACTAGGTATTTTTTTTAAATTTTCGATTTGTTCTAATTTTGCTTTCAGCACAACAACCATGATTTTATTTGTCATTTCATGTAGTTATAGAAAATGTATTTACTCAGGTATAAAAGCATGGATGAGGACACAGAGCTTGACTACTTTTGAATAACAATAAAAGTCAGACTTTAAATGTCTAGGACTAGCTCTGTCAGGCGAAATAGCATATGGTTTGTACCTGACACATGACACTCAGGTAATGTTTGTTAAATAATTACAAAAACAAAAGAAAAATAATTCTATTCTTTTAATTGAATTTCTCTAAAAAGTAGGAATTTTGGATAACTTTGAGAAAAAAACTCTTGACTTTTTGCTTGTTTTTCTTTCTAATATATTTATTAGGTATATTTCAATGTTTATGTAGATTCTTTATTTCAAAAATCATTTCCAAAATAATTGTCACTGTTGTTAAAAACATATTTATTTATTGTGCAGTCAGACACTGAGTAATTTAATTTCTTTTCCCTCATTAAATACTATTTATTTTGTACAGATTCAAAAACATCTATAATTGAGTTACTTTGAATATAACACTACTAACAATATTATGTAAGTGCTTTAAAATACTTACTTTAATTATTTAGAATTTACTAAGGAGTCAAACATCCACTAAAAAGAAAAATGAAATAATCCCATTCAAAAGTGCTCACCAAATTACTTAATTTAAAACAACAGTACTTTTTCAATATAGCATACTGCTTCTGATTAAGTCAAAATAATGCTAAAACTAGCATTTTAGATATAGAACTACCTGACATATTTGTTAATAACATTTTTTCTTATCAACACATTCTTAAGGCTAAAAATATCATAATTCATAAACAGATATTTTATTATGATCTAAAAATTACCAGCTTTTGAACTTACCTTTACTGGACAGATGGCAGGTGACAAACTGATCTCAGCCAATATAATCTGTCAAAACAATCTGCCATGAGCAGGTGTCAGATAATTATCTAAATGAACAGATATGTAAAGCAATAAACAAACTAGAAATAGGTCCTGAACACACGAACTTGACAAGCACCTATATTTGCAATCTAACCTAAATCATACATATGATATAAATCTTAGCTAATGCTTAAGGCAAAGAATAACTATTAATAGCAGTTTCTGTTTTCTTTAAACAATTTCACTTTGCAAAAACAAGTTTTATGATTATCATTGAAACAGAACTGTGGTTACATAACTGTATTGTGGCAATTAGAATTTTTGTTTGCCAAATGTATTTTTAGTCTGTATTTTAAGTTAGAAAAATATGTAAAAACACACAAAATACAAAATACATGTAATTATATAATCAAATAGTACAAGTAACTAAGTACACAATCTTCCTTTTCCAAATAAGTAATTCTATAAATTATGAATGGCATTCAAATATATTAAATAATAATATATATTTTCTAAATGGAAGTTGTCTGGTTTACTTCACTGAGAAGCTAACGATTCTTCAGTAGGTGTATGAAAATTGGCCCATGTAGTTAGACACTAACATTGTCAGTGGTAAATTCATATTAGTTTGTTGACATAATCTTAGACATTTTGATTATGGTTAAGTTTATCATAAAAACTTATGTTGTCATTGGCAACTTCAATGAGCAACAGGGGACTTACTCGTGTGAAACTTCCTGGAAACAAACTGTTGTTTAAGTTTTCTCTACTTAGGACTTGGTATCTTTGTCTCCAGAGGATCATTTGCTTATGACGTCTTGCTTGTGTAAATAAAAGCACATGAGGCAGCCATTCCCAGGTGGGAAAAATGTGTGATAAGAAAGCCTGTTTGTGATTGGCTCCTAATATCTCTCACAGAGCTGTCCCTCAGCAGTAACCATATTTACCTGAAAGCAAGGACTCTTAAAAGTGTTCCTTGGGATTTGGGCCCCATCCTGTTGATTAATTACAAGGAACCTGACTAAATTTCAAATGAGTTCTGGCAATATTTCTCAAACATTTGGCCTCAGGTTCCATTTACACTCAAGATTATCACTGCCCCCCAAAGAGCTGTTGATTATATCTCTCAATATTTAACATATTAGTGATTAAAATGGAAGCATGTAAAAAATATTCACTAAGTACTTATTTCAAAATAAAAATTACTAAGTCAAATCTGTTAACATAGGTTGTATAATTTACTGAAAACTAAATTGTTCAAAATTTAAAAATTAAGATGAATAGAACCTTTACATATTGTAAGAATGCTCACTTTCAATTCTAAAAGACAACTAATTTCTTTTAGCTGCTTATGAAATTGATTTGTCAAGACATATTATTTTAGTTGAAGTATGTAAGGAAAACAGCTTTACACAGACAGGTACTTTAAAAGTAGGGAAGAAATTTAAAAGCTTTAACATATTTTTATATTCTTTAATATCTCAAGTTTTACAAAGGGCAATTTCTTAAAAATGTGATGCAATATGTAATCTAAAACAACATTCATGAACTTTTTGTACTTACATTAATATCAATTAGTTTACCATATGTTTTGGATGAATCTGTTACCCACTCAACTCCTTCACATGCATAGTAGAAATTTAGCTCTAATTTTTTGAGAGACTGGAAATGAAAAGATAGGCAATGTCTTATTATGGGTAGGCAGATAGTTTGACACCTCTGGAAATATCTCCAGGTCCCCAGACTGCCCAGATGACACTTTCAGAATCACCTCTCTGCAAGAAACAACCTTATGACTTAGAGGCTCATACTTCACACCAGAGACCAGACCAGCAGAGGCCACAAAGTCCCCCAGAACTAGAAAAAGTGAAGACTTAAAAAGTGTGCCAAAAATTCAGTGAAAGCACATTTTCTCTTTAGTAAACTTATAAGAATGTGAATCACAGGTTTTCTGGTGTTTAACAATACTAAAGATACACCCCAAATCTGAAGTATTATGTGAACTCTTTTGATTTTGAAATATCCATTAAATAGACTAGTGTAGTACCTTATGTACTAAATAAATTTCCTCTGTGGATTCATGGCCTGTATCTTGCCATATACAGAGATGTATAGCAGAGAGCCATGCAATGATAAGTGAGCAGAAGAAACCAGGTCCAGGTTACACTCTTCCACAAACTTAGTACATCAAATCTGGACATTTTCTGTTTGATCCTAAGTGCACAAAGTATGAAATGGTGAAAACAATTCCTATGAATCTGAAAAAGCATCACTGGGAAGGCATTTCAAATTGTGTTGGAACAATTTTCAATAGAGGTATGTATGTTGTATGTAACTGAAGCAGACATAGCAAAATTCATCCCATGGGTGGAGAAGTCATGTTATTCAGAAGGTCAGGGTTTGAAGTGCAACAACCCCTAAAAACAGCAGAAGGAAACAAACAAAAAAGAATACCCATATATAGGACTATTGATAGCTTAAAAGATGACCTCAGATCATTTTGTCCCTCCTTATATGGATATGTCACTACTTCTTCTAAATGACTTTGCCGCCCACTGATGCAGAGCTGGGCCAGGGACTGTGACAGTTGTGATGCTACAAGGTGCACTCAATAGTAGAGAGTGCATTTAGTGTGGGTGAAGCCCTGGTTTCACTGCCCAGCACCACACCCAAAAAGAAGTGGCATAGCATACCACTAAGACAGGTTTGGACTATTTGCCTAGCACTTTGGCTTTTTGGAATGTTTACTCTGGAGGAAGTCAAAAGCATATCAAAAATCAAAACAACCTGAGGTCATGATGCTACAAGAACACCCAGTCTGGCCACATGTAGAGCCCAAATGCAGAAATCAAGATGCATCACCAATCCAGAGAACTTTTAGTCATTCTGGCCCAAGTGTTGCACATAGAGATTTCTATATTTCTATCTCAGCCTACACTATGTATAGATAACCAAGGAGTTGAACAACAGACAAGAGCCAAAACTAAATTCTTATATGTATGGTGATTTCTTTAGAGGGATTTTACAGTCAATTAGACTTGCTCCACATCAAGTATCTGGAACTCTTGCATTTCTCTCTTTGGACAAGAACTCTGTTATGACTTTTGTTTAGATATCCCTCATGTACTCATAGGCGGAGTTTTACAGAGGTGCCTAGATCTGGGTGTGATGCTGGGATTGATTCAAACTGGGATGCTAGGATTAAGGGTGCGCCACACTGGGTGTGAATACTATCCACCCCAAGGGCAAGTAGCCTGGATAGACTATAAGAGGCAGAAAAAATGTTGCAGTTGTTGCCACTTGTCACTGTGCTGCTGCTGCTGCTGCTGCTGCTGCTGCTGCTGCTGCTGCTGCTGCTGCTGCTTCTGCTGCTGCTGCTGGTGGTTCGCTACTTTGATGCTCTGCTGCCTGACATGAGCTATTTCTCTCTGCTATGCCCCTCTGCCATGCCACACTGCCTTGTAGCTAGCCAACTATTCACTGAAACCTCTACAAACTGTGAGCTAAATAAACCTTTCCTCTTTTAACATTGGGTGTTGGGTATTTTGTATCAGGAACAAGAAAAGTAACTAAGAAAAACTATCTGTGATGTTCTTTCTCTTGTGGTTTCCTAATAGGTGCTCTTTTTTTTTTTTTCAAATAGAACCCTTAATTATCTTGATTGTGCTAAGTTACTGGTCTATTTTCTCTCTCTTTTATTTACATCCTCCTAGACTCCATGAAACCAAAGTGTGGGTAACCTAATCCCCAGCTTTCAACATTCTGACTCTTTGCTTTTCTAGGGTTTCCATCCAACAAATTCAAATTGGGATAGATGCTAAAAATCAGAACTGTCCTCTTCCTATACCTGGATATTGCATTTTGGTACAGAACATCAAAACTAAATAGATGCCAAACAAATTCATTTGCTTTAACCTTATCTCAACTCTCAGTTCTTCCAAGACTCCTACTTATTGTTGCCCTTAACTCTTTTTCCTGTTTTCTTCTAGTAGATGTCTTAAAAATTTATGCCTTTCCTCAGCTTTCTAATAACCACTTTCCACATCATTCTCAAAGTGACACATTTGAGAAATTTGAGCCATCGTGTGAACTTCTTCTACATATTTTCCCATCATTTACAACTATGTTCGTATTTCCACACTGTAGGACACCACTGTGGAAATGGTTCCTAATGATGCCTGTCTCCTGATCTTCATGGCCTATTCCCTAGTGTGTAGGATGGATCTAATTACTTGCCTCCAAGGATTAGAAGATGGAAAAAGTGATGGTGGATCACTTCTCACATTAGGTTATAGAAAACAGAGTTCTGTCCTGTATTCCCTCTTTCTTTCTCTATGTTCAACATTTCCTTTGGTATCCTCCTTCTGATGTAGCAAAGTGCTATGTTATAAACTGCCTAGACAGAGCTACAGTGCAAAAAGTGGAAAAGAGCCTAGAGTACCTTGTAGAAAATGAAGACTATCAGGCTGAGAGCTCATAAACGTCTACGTTCTACCAACAACAATCAGATAAATGAATCTGAAGTCAGCCTTTCCTAGTTGATCTTTGATGGCTGCATATCAGCTCCATACATTGAATATCACCTGTGAGACAATGGGACACAGAGGCCTAGCCAAGGCACACCTGGATTTTCAGTGTACTGATGCTTCGAGATGACAAATATCATTTTTTGAGGCCATCGATTTGGAACAATTTGTAATGAAGCAAAAGGCAACTAATACATAAGCCATCCTTCCTTTTAGGCTTGCTGAATCAGATGTCCAAACTCAGCCTTTTCCCCTAATCTCCTAAGCTTTCAGCCTTTGCTCTGTGTTAGGTCTCTAACTGCTTTACCCTAAACTTCTTTAACTCTTCTGTTACTAAAATGAATTGCACCCTTGTGCTTTACCGGTTTACTTTTTCATCTCAGCCAAACTTCAGTATTAAGCTTTACTACTAAGAAAAAAGACTATTCTCTTTCTGATGCATCTATTTTCAATATTCTGATTCATTCTATTAACCTACTAAAAACTGGTTTCCACACCCATACAAAACTCAGTCACAGACATTTATATCATCATGTCTAGTGAATGATGGTTTTTAGTGTTCAAGTTTTAAGCCTATCTGCCTTTGAAACCCATGAATATTTTCTATCCGTTTTTAAAATATCAGTTCCATTAGTTGATCTGAAGCACTGAAATAGTACTTTATTTTTTTTACCATGCTCAGAGTCTTTTTTCTTTCTTTTCTTTTCTTTTTCTCCCCCCCCCCCCGTTTTGTAATTTCCTGTCTTCTATTTCAGGGGTTCTAAACCAGAGCTGATTTTTTTCTCCCAGAGGACATTTGGCAATATGTGGATACATTTTGTTACAACTAAAAGAGACTTGGAGTGATATTGAAGTCTAGTGACCGAGGCCAAGGATGCTGCCAAGTATCTTGCGTTGCACTGGACGTCCTCCAACAACAAAATATTATTTAATACAAGATGCCAGTAGTGCTGAGGTTGAAAAGCTCTGTTCTGCTCGACATCAAAAACTTTCTGTCTCTAGTTTTATCATGTATTTATTTCTTTCACCTTGAAAAACTTTATCTTGTCTTGTTATTCCATCTACCACCTCTATTCTGAACATTTTCAAATTAGTGTTCCCATATTAACATTGTATTTTACATCTAAATGAGCACTAGATATGTTAATTGGGTATGTCACAAACGAAACTAAGTTAACATTCCCAAAAACTGGGTAGGTTAATCTTTCCTATTAGAGAGATTCAGCAGTAATCCTGCCTCTGGGAATAGCATCATCACAATATGATAAGACAATGCAAAAACTGAGACAATTTATTTGCCATATACAATCTGCAATTTCATTCACATGCCTTTTCTGTTCCAAAGTCCCTTTTGGTCAGCTTTCCATAGCAATAACAAAATAACCTGGGATACAATTAATTTACACCAAGAATCGCATATGGAATTTGTATGTAATATTTGTCAGTAATTTATGTCTTAATGAATTTGGAAAGATTGTATGCTGGAAATTTCAGTACATAACTGAGTGACCATATTTCTCCTGGCCTCTAAAGAAGCAGCACATCATGGCAGGAGTACATGGCAGTGTGAAACTGCTCACCTCATGACAAAGCAGCAAGAGAAAAAGAGATGAAAGGCTTGAGTCCTACAGTCCTTTTTGGGGTTATGCAACCAACAATGAACAAACATCACTAGTGTCTATCTCTTAAATGTTCTACCACTTTTTTAATATCACTTCTCTAGAGCCCAAACGTTTAATATGTGAGACTATGGAGGACATTTAAGAGCCAAACCATAGCCCCTCGATAATGCCTAGGTCTAAGATAAGATGTCCTCAAGTCTAAGATAAGATGTCATGCCCTAGAGCGACTCAGCCCTGGCCAAAGACAGGGGTGAACTTACTGTGCTCTCACACATTTAGATTATACAGCTAGCATGAATTTGGAGTGCTGTTTTGAAAAAATTTCTCTATTTATGTATGTCCATTGATCAGGTTTTTTTTCATTGATCAGTTTT
>RJWM01043561.1:0-13744 GCA_004363535.1 Dasyprocta punctata | reverse complement strand
AGACTTAGCTATCAAGAACTGTGCTGCTATGAACATGGATATGTGTGGATCACTGTAATATGATGTCTTTAACTCTTGCAGGAGGACACCCAGAAGAGGTTTAGCTGGGTCAAATGAAATCTCTAATTTTAGCTTTCCAAGGAATCATCACACTAACTTCTACAGGGGTTGTACTGGTTTTCATTCCCACCAAAAATGTGGAAAGGTCCCATTTTACCAACAAGCCTGCCAGCATTTGTTCTTTGAATTCTGACAATGGCCATTCTTTCAGAAGTAAGATGGAATCTCAATGTTGTTTCGATTTGCATTTCTCTAGTAGCCAAAGACGCTGTGTATCTTAAGGTTTCTATCACATCAAAACCACCACATTAGGGCAACAAGCTTCCCGTACCTGACCTTTTGGTGATGAATAAACCAGCCAAGCAGCAGCACCATAGAATGGAATTCACTGAGATGCTAAAAATAAAAGTCAGGTATCAGTGACAGAGCAGGAGAAATTCTTCCTTCCTGCTTGCAATTTTAAAAATTACTTGGAAAGTGTTACGTCACATACAACAAAAGAAACTGCTCTAGGAAAAGCTTTCCATCTACTCTAATATCCTGTAAATTAATCTCTCTTCATGGAATTGATTTGACAATATTTTTGAAAGGACTCACAAAGCCCCTCTCCCCGTGCACTCCGTGCCCCAGTCCCAGCCCCTGCGTGCTGTTTGCCAGTAAAGAGCTTAGGACCAACGAAGGGAAGCCTCACAACAGCTGCTTCCCGCCCTGCTGGTGTGCAGCAAGGTAAACACACCGAGTGCAACTGCCCCCTCTGGGCCGAAATCTCTTCCCAGAGCGAAAGCCTTTCTACCGATCTGGACGTAGGCTCAGCTTGTGAGCGGTCCCAGCAGGTCAGGCAGAGGGTGGTAATGACACACTAGCAGCTCTTGGTCTTCGGAGCTGCCCTAGCCCGCTCTTGCCCTGTCGCTGGAGGATTTCCTCTGCACTCATCTTAGGTCGGTGTCACCATACCCCGGCCCCTGCTCTGGGACGAATTCTCCTACACATTCATTTGTGCACAGCGTGCTCAGAGAAAACCTAAGCGAGACATTCGGAAATGGAACCTGAGAAGAGGAAAACAAGCAGGAGATTTCCCTACAAATGTAGACTCTGAAGCCAAAAGGGAACTGTGTTTCCACTTCCAAAGCAGAAAAATCTGCCAGCTCTCCAGCAGCCTAGCAGGTGCTTTCCCCGGCTAGAGGAAGAGGGAGGAGCAACGGTGACAAGAAAACAGTGACCAGCAAACCGTTCAGGGGGCCCCTCTGCCCGCCGGGTCGGTGCACGGCTGGCTTTGCTTCCTCAGTGACCTGCGGCTGGAGCAGAGCTCCGGGATGAGTCTCCAGGGACCCTGGCAGACCCGCGGCCAGCAGCGGGCACAAGGCCACCAGCTGCTGGGCCCTGGCCTGTGGTGTGTGCGCAGCCCGAGCTCCGCGCCGTGGCCTTGGGCAGCAGCAGCGCTGCCAGAGTGGGCCCTGGGCTCTCCATTCTGTCGGGACAGTTCCAGGACTGGTTTCTGGTTTTGCCGTCAAACCGTGGCGCGCTGTTAGTAGCAGCCTCTTGGCCAGTTTGGGGCATTTCCTGCAGGCGCTGCTTCCACGTCCTTAATGGGAGGGGAGGGAATGAGACGGACAGCGCTGGGACGAGCCCGCACGGCCCGGCCGGGGCTGGCGCACGCCTGGCTTTGCCCACTCGCTGAGCTCGGCTTCAGCCGCAGCCTCGGCGTGGCCAGGCGCAGCCCCCTGGGGACCGTGGAGGGGCCCAGGGGCGCACGCTCGCTGCCGCATCCCACGGGTGTCAGAAGCTGGACAGTGCCTGGAGCCGCTGCCCAGGAACCAAGAGAGAAGCCGAGGAACAAGGGCCCCGGCCTCAAAGCCGGAGGCAAAGCCAGTGCGAATGGCCCGAGACGACGGAGAGGCGCCCACCTCCCATTCCTCGTAATGATATCCGAAGGCTCTTGTTAGCAGCTTGTTCTCGAATTTGGATATTTGTAAAAAATCATAAATCAATCTGACTCCAGTGGGAGTGAGATAAAGGTCGAAGATCATTTATTTTCTCTACATTCAACAATTTTCATTATCACTTGAAGAATAATAAGGTTTTGAGACAATGTATTTGTTCTGCACTAATTTTTATCAAATAATGTAAGAAAGCAAGTAACGTTATTGTCATCCCTGCACAAATATTACAGTACAAAACGATGCTGTTTTTGGAGTTGATAAAAGTGCTACAGAGATTAACCCCGCATGGTGGAGTCCAGAGTTTGTTCCACCACTGTGAACAGAAATTGCTGAAAGGGCCTTCGGGAATGGGCTTACGCCCAGTGTCAGTGAATCCACACTGCCGTGACAGCATCTGTTACCACAAGAAAATAAATGAGAAAACAGCAGTTGATGAATCACCTCAACTGCGTACTGATGAACTGAAAAGGAAGTGTCTAATTATTCCATGGCTTAAAGAAGAAACTGTAATAGAAATGATTAAAAAATTTAGTCCTAACTGGTAGCATTTGTAGTATATCCCATGTCATTGTGACTTTCAGTTAAAACAATGCATAAATGTAGCTAATGATAATAAAACACAAAAAATTCCTTAATAAGAAAAAAGCAAATGTCTAGCATTTGAAGTGATGAACTCAAGAAGACTGAAAAGAGTGACTTCCATGGTCCACTTTATCTCTTCAAGAAATAGAAAGCAAATAAGTAGGTCCTAGTTTATGCAAAATTAAAAGATGAAATTATAGAAGCGGTACTCAAAGTTGAAAGCAAGATCTTGAGACAGACACTGAAGGAAATACACGAACACCCAGCAAGACCCAAGACGCAGAATGCAAACAAAGGTGATGCTGTGATTGAGAAACCCATCTGAAAGGACACAGCGTGAGCATCAGGGTGAGGAGCACACTCACGTGTACTCTCACAGATTTTAAGTGTGCTACAGAGCACACTTTATAGGCCGCTATGAATGTGCAAATTGAATGAAGGGAATAAAAATGTGGATCCTTACTCTTAGTAATTATTTTATTTTAAAAATTACTTGTTCACTCTAATAACTTAGTATCTCCAACATATGTGCACACACTAACATGCATATTACAAAGTCACTCTATTCAAATAATATGTCATTGAGTGTAAGTAAATAAAATTGCTTCGAGAGCAGAAAAATGAGAAAATCTCCCAACTTATTCATTTAATTACATAATTATTTCACGAGCGAGTATAATTAATGTCAGAAGAAGATAAGACTATAAATACAGTGCTTAGGTTTAATATAATGTAGTTATTTCATTTATTAACCAATGAAAATACTAACAAAAGTCATGAACAAAATATTGTCAACTGAAATTCAGTAGTGTATTACAACATTCATTACCAAGTGGATTTACAATAGATGTAGAAAGATGGTATAATCCCATAAACTATCAATGTAGTTCACTGAATTATGATTTAGGGAAAATAAATATGATCATCAAAGAAAAATTGTATTAGTAGGATAAATATATATGCATGCATGTATAAATATATGCTTACATATTTTGAAATATAAATATATACTTACATATTTTGAAATATAAATATATACTTACGTATCTATAAATACAAATATATAAATAAAACTATTTTGAGTCATTATCTTACAGCATATATGCAAATTAACCCTAAGTACATAGCAGAACTAGAAAAAGAATGAACAGCTTTTACAAGAAAATAGAGTAGGAAATTATAATATTGAATTAGGCAATCTCTGTTATGACACCGGAACTGAAAGTAATAAAAGAGTTGGGCTGAATAAAAACTAAACATATCTGTGCTTCACAAAATACTGTTGAGCAAAGGGAAAGGCAAGACAAAATAAGAGAACAAATGCAAATCACGTGTCTGATAAGATAATTGTGTCCATGTAAGACATAAGCATGAAATGTTTGAAACTGAACCCTGTATCAATTTTAATTCCTCTCAAGCCACTTTTAAACGTAAAAGGGAAACTATCAAGTTACATAAATTAAAACCTACATATGGGCATATTAATAATGAATACAAATGTAACATTTAAAACAGGAACCAAAGTCATACAAAACTAGTACACAACATTATTTGCTTTGGAGGAAATGAAGACAGGGAATGAAGTTTGAGAGAATCACAAAGTAGCTTTGGATTTGAAATGTTCTCTATTCAGTTCAATGTTTCAATACAAAGATAAAAACTAAGCGCTTACCTTTGTCCTTTTTTCGGAGGTGGCACACTAGTACCTGTTATTATTTGTAGTTTACTGACATTTAAAGCTTATAATTTAATTTCTGGGTGATTGTAATATTTTTAAAAGTCCATCAGATTACTGAACTATAATTTTATTTTTTTATTTTTTTATTTTTTATTTTTTTTCCGGCACCGGCGGGGATTGAACTCACAACCTCGCACCTGTCAAACAGGAGCTTAAGTCACTGAGCCAAACTCCCAGCCCTTGAACTATAATTTTAAAGAATAATGTTATACAAAGTAAATTAACTGTTAATTAAAATTTATTAATCAATAACATTAATCTAAGCATTTATATGAATTCATTTCTTCCCACAATCAAAAAGTACATTTTCATTTATCCCAATAAGTCTGAATATATTCAGAAATTCTAGAATATTTAGCCATGATTAACATTTTTTGTTAATCATGGAAAAGGAAGCATATCTTAGTTATTAAAGAGAATTCCTATGATTGTGTCTCTTTTTGAGTTTTGTACTTTGTCTTGAAAAAATTTCACTATATTATGCATTTCAAGCTTAGTGTTGTAAATATGACTTTCACCCAGTTCTAACCTTTTTGCTACAATGCATTTCCCTGTAATATATTTCATCTTTACTCAGCTCTGCCTAAAGTATCCACAAGAACACCTGAAACAGGTGTGATGCTGAAAAGCCTTAATAATAAAAGAGTTAATTAATACAGTTGTACAAAAAACTTCTGAACCTGGTGGATAATTTTCAGGATGAAGTGGAATGAAGCCATCCAGGGCAATTTTCCTTCTCTGCTGTATTTGAGTAACGCTTGTCTTCCTGACTTAGCTCTCTAATTAGATATTGTTAGGGAGCATTGTGTTTCACAACGCCCTCTGTTTACTTCACTCAGTATCAGTGGGGCGGGGGACCCAAAAATCCCCGGTCTCTCCCATCAAATTACCCCAACAACACCACTTCAGTTAGAAATGATTTGGTGCTTGTGGTATATGTGTGCTTTTATAAAAAGTGATTAAATGCAAAGTGGCATGTTCCTAGCACCGAGTACAATAAACCATCAATGAATTCTTGTCGTTATTACTGTGTTGGTTAAGTGAGAATAACATGAGGGAGAAAGATACTCTATGCAATTCAAGTTCTTTGTGAGAAAGTCAGTACATTATTTTAAAGTAACATACCTGTAGTATTGGTTATGAGGAATTGTTTAAATTGGACATCTCTACAATTTATTCACTTTAGAATATGGATATTGGAATTCTATTTGATATACTGGATTAGAGATGATACACATACTATTGAAGGGAAAACTTTCAGCCTATATTTATGTTTGATTATATATTGGCTGGAAGTGCTTCCTAAATATCTTAGGATTTATAAATAATATTAGTATTTGGTATTTACATAGAAATTTAGTGTTTAAATAATGCTTGTACATATTTAATCACTAATCAAACATGTAAAATATAGACAAACACATAAGTTCAGATTCTCCATTAACTGCATTACCAACACAATTGAGTAATCCACTGGGAAAGGAAAGAGGGCTGATTGCTCATCTGAAAGCGTTATCTACTCAGTGCCCTACTCCTGGACTTCTTCTATTGTCTCATATCCTCCTATTTGTCTTGGAACTCAAGATTAAAAAAAAAAAAAGCTTGTGAGGCAGTATAAATCAAAAGATCATTGAGAGTCCTATTAAACTCAAATTCCTGCACGAAATTATATAAAGATGGGGAGGTAGAGTGAGAAGAAGCATTGAGGAATAAGTCTACAGGGAAAGAGAAGTCCTTCAGTCCTTGCATGAAAGACACCTGGGGTTCATGAATGCAGGGGGTAGCACAGCTGGGGTCCATGAATGCCAGGAGGAGGCTGCCCATGTACCCAGGGACACAGCAATTTCCAGGAAAGTAAGGACTGCAGAGTATCTTGCCCAGCAGTTCTTCTTGTTGATTATTTAAGCATACAACCCTTGTGTATACCCAAGAAGGTAAATAAAAACAACCACCGCTACTAACAGCTAAAACAACAGTTCCCGTTAAATTAAAAGCAGCCACTGTTAAAAACAGTGACATGGAACTAAATTGACAATTGGATTAAGTGTGGGAAAAGGGGACAGATATTTTAAGGACAATGGACTGCTTGCAGAACATAGAATTGGAAAAAGCACAGAAAAATGAGCCAAAGGCCACCCAAGTGTTGGAAAATTGAGCTGCAGCATGAGAAACCCGGCTGAAGTCTAACGGGCCAAGACAGAAGTGTTCACGGCTGAAGCCAACGGCAGAGCCCCGTGTGCGTGGAGAACCTTCAGATGTGGGCGGGGCTAAGAGACTACTGAAGTTCCCAGACCTCTTTTTTATATCTCAAGCTTTCAATGCATTTTGTACTTCTGAAACACAGAGCGCCTCGCAGAAAGGATAAAAAAATTACAATAAGATATTTAAAATGTGAAGTCAAAAGAATCTCTCAAAGCGTAATTTTCCCCATATTTCTACCCGAACTCACTCGCCAAATCATGCTACATTCCTGATTCTTTGAAGACTTCTCTGCGATTTGGGGTGAACTGGTTTACCTGGCCCTCCTCCTGCCACACAGAAGGGGAACATGAAGACGATATCCCGGCATCGATTTAGAGTCAAGAAGCTCTGAAAGCAACTCTCACTCAGCTCTAAAAACGTTCTCCCCTGGATCTGCACATTCTCCTGGATCTGTGGTCCTCCTTTCTTCTCACCCTCAAACCACCCCTTATTGGCAGAATCACTTGCTGGGACACCAGCAGCTGAGCTAGGAGTGCAGTGTACCTGTGCCTCATTAGTTGGAACAGTCAGATGTTTAAAAAGTATCTGTCATTTTAACTTTGTTCTGTGGTTCTCAACATGTCAGACTTAAGAATAAAATGGAGCAATGGATTTTTAACTCAGTCAAGAATGATGTATGGTTCTGGAGACTTACAGTATACCTGGCTTGGTATCATTTATAAAGTTTCAGCTAGCTTCGTAAAGTCTGATTTAAAGTAGTCAAACATCAGCACCAATACACCATCAGCAATGCATCATTTCACATAGAACTTGAAAGTGTGAAGACTTTAGTTGATTTTAAGCTCTCATTTATTTACTGTGAATTTTAACAATATGAGATGAAATTCAGATGATAACAAACTTAACAGAAAAAATAGAAACAAATAGTAATCTGTCTATAGCCTAAGGAAGCAGTACAAATGTTTCAAATGGTAATTTTAAAAATCATTAAAAACGTACATTATGAGCATTTATTCAGTATAGGCTATTATATATAAGAAATTAGCATACAATGAATATTAAAATATCATCACTGAAATGTAAATTGGTTCCACTTTTCTGAAAAGCTATTTAGAAATAATTATTAAACAATGTTTGTGCCCATTAACCCAGTATCTTAATTATACTATAAAAATTTTCCATAAAGAAATATCAGAGATTCTTTCAGAAATTTAACAAGGTTTGCAATAGCAAATCATTCACAAGTTTTTTAAAATCTAAGATAAGATAATATGATTATATTTTATAAATACAGAACAACCACATAATAAAAATTGGAATCACACAAACAATGTGCTCATTACAGGATAATGGAATTTCATCTTGGACATTTTATTCTTTGTGATCTTCAGTGACTTAACAGATTCTATTTTGTTTTTGTTTTTGAGACACCATCATGCTACGTTCTGGGCTGGCCTCAAACTCACTCTGCATCCAGACTCTAGCCTTGAACTCATGCTCCTCCTGCCTCATTTTCCCATTGTGCTCAGATTACTAGCATGTGCCACCGTGCCTGGGTGAAAGATTACTTTAAGAAGTGTGAATATATAATAAACAAACAAACAAACGGAAAATGTACCATATTTGTGATGGAAAGATATTTCAATGAGCTTCAGGGATGTGATTCAATTCTTTAATTGAATGGTTGCTATCTGGATATTTGTTTTTTATGATGATGTTGACACTTCTATGATTTACGTGAATTATTTTGTATGTTTGAGACAATTTAAAATATTTTGGGGGAAAAACATTTTAAGTTCAGACACTGGCATCTGCTTGGCCTTGTGGCAAAACACAGAGCAAGCAGGCTCCTGTGAGAGAGGCAGGTGTGTTTCAGTGTGCACACGTGTGTGTTGGGCGTGTACGGAGAGTGGGCGGGAGTGCTGGGGAGGCGAGAGAGAGAGAGAGAGAGAGAGAGAGAGAGAGAGAGAGAGAGAGTAAACAGATACCAGGCTCATTTTCTGTCAGTTATCCTCAAGGTAACCAATCCAATCCTGCAAGAGCAGGAACCCACTCACCCCTGTAAGAAAAGTGTTACCACAAGAGGAGATCTCTGGTGACCCCAAACACTCTTCAAGGGTCCAAAACCTCTGAACACTTACACTGGACACCAAGCCTCAACTCAGTTTTGCGAGGGACTAACAGTATTTTCCATTTGATGAAAGAGAAACTTTAGCTTATACAATATGTCAGCTTCCTCCAGCTTCTTCAGAAATGTTCCTATCCTACAGAGCTCCCCAATGGAGGGGTAGCTATGGAGAAATCAGTCATATAGATCCTGGATTAGATGCTGTGAAAGCAAGTCAAAATATCACAGGGTTAATTGGAATGGTAATGACTGGACAGTCAAAAACATTATGTATTTATTTCTTTAAAATATACAATGGTGAATGCATTTTCTAGATCTTTGTCTACATACATCTCATAACATGATGTTCTTCTTCCATGGTTCACCATAGTTTTGTTGGTAGTTACTTGGGGGGATTGATAAACCCATTGGTGCTTGGTGCCTTCAGATGGACAGAGCCAGGGCAGATTGCCTCTTGCTATGCTTTTTAGTCTCCTTGTCTGTGGGCACTCTCTGGTCCATTTCATTAGTTGTACCCAGAAAAGAACAGATGGCAGAGTCAAACTGGGTACATAAAGAGTTTCTAACAGAAAGACTTAGCAAAGGCGTTGTGGAGCTTTAGGAAAATTGATAAGGAACGATACAATAACCCAGGGCTCATGACAGCAGAAACTGACCACTATGCCTAAATTTGGGGGTTTCTTTCTCTCACTAATATGAGTTGGTAATTCTGAAGGTACTTTCCATATACTCTAGGATTGGAAAAATAAACGAATACATAAAGATAAAAACAACCAGTTTTCTGATGGTTGAAGAATGTTTCCAGGTTTAATTCTAAACATGGAAAGAGAGATACTAGAATGAACCCTATGGTGTTAGATGAGAGTTATCACTGTAAAACGACAGACCTTCCTTCTGCTGCATGAAGCAACACCACAACGGTGTGGGGACACTTCACGGCACTAAGAGGAACTAGAGCTCCTTGGGGAGGTGGCTGGCTCCAGGTCTGGGGTGCTGCAACTATACGATGAGTCTCAAAACTTGTGTCAATTCTGGATGTAACAAAGCCCTTGACAGGTGTCGGGATGCAACTCGAGGGCCACCAAGGCAGCTCACAGGGTCTTCGGTGGCAAAGATTCTAAGAGTCGGCCTGGTCGGTAAATATTGCTAGTAACAGATCGTAACTCCTCTGAATGAAAGGAGTCAAGCTGATGCAAATAAACAGGGAAATGGGGGAGAAGAGAAAAGCAGAAAGGACTGCTAGCCCCCAAAGAAACCACAAAGCAGGAACTGTGGCCGCTAGCAGAGGCAGGCAGCTAGAGTCGGGGTGTCCGGAAGGAAGAGCACTGCAGGAGAAGGAAGCATGCACACATCACTCCCCTCTATCTGCTGGGCTCCCCGGCGCCTCACACTGGCAGGGCCTAACCAGAACTTACTGGACACTGAGTGACACAAGTGACAGGGCCAAAGCCGAAACTCCACGCCCAGTCTTAACCCTCTTTTGGTGGGGCTGGGGGTGAGGGGTAGGGAGTGAACCCAGGGCCTTCACACTGAGCTACAGCCCCGTATTTTTAACTCTGAGGCAGGGTCCTGATCAGTCACTAACTTGTGATCCTCTCGCCTCAGCTTCCCAGAGTGCTGGGATTAGAGATGCGAGCTACCGTGGCCAGCTTCCTGACCCATCTTTCTAAGCTTTCCTCTACCACTCTGTTGCAGCCTTCGTAAACTGGACTCCACTCTCATCAGAATATGCAGTTTGGAAGGCACTTGCCCGTCCCACTGTGGCTTTTCCTTCCTATGTTTTTCCTTGCTTGGCACACTCGTTCATGACTTATTTCACATAAGCTGTCTTATAAATTCTTAAAGACCTAGGTCAAATACAAGCACAGTTCTCTTCCCCGTGATCTTCATTAAGCAGGTGAAAGCAGAGAGAGATTTTTGCTTCACTGCCTTTTATTAAAAAAACTAAATAGCAATATGTATCCTGTAGCATTTTATAACTGCTATCAATTGTAAGTATTGCTAATGGATAAGGACACACACATGTACGCAGAGCTCTGCCTCCCAGCCACGCTGGGACCTGTGTGTTCAGTCACTGCCAACACGGAGTTCAGGTATTTTTTAAGGAGCAGACAAGGCGAATGTGATGCCGCAAGGCTCGTGAGAAATCTGATTCACACCGTTCTTCATGACACTCTGCATTAGTTACAGTATTTGCAGAAGAACTTGCTTGGATTATCAGGCACCTCTGTATCCAGTTATTTCAACCTAACCATTGACTTTTATGTCCATTTAATATGCAAGATTTTCTTCAACTAAAGTATTTCACTGCTATAGCACTAAGATACTCTGGGACATTTTAAGACTAACTTGCATTTATATAATGACATTGAAAATAACTGGTGTCTATCTACCTGTCTACCTATCTACCAACTTATATATAGATGAATTTGATGGTTTTGTAACATATTAAAAGCATGGGACTTTGTATTCCCATTTTAGAGGCAAAAAATAGAGAAGCAGATAGGTTAACAAACTTGCTCAAGGCTAAATATTTTAAAAAGAAGCAGATCAGAATGATTATGGTGGGTGGTACTTTCCCTGAAGAAAAATTAAATGTACAAGCCAAATCTCCTCACGAGTTTTGAGAAAAGCCAATAATCTTGAATTTGTGATTGGAATACCTACATTAAACCCTCTATTCTTTCCAGAAGACCATGAACAAATATTGGTGATGCTGTCTGTCAGAATGTAGGACAATATTTTCTTGATTTGGCTTCTGTCCTCCTTTAGGACATGAGAAAATGAATTTCTGTGTAAGCAATGTCATCCTTCCACCATGAAAAGAAGAAAGGCGAAAAAAATGATCTTTTTTTCACTGAGCAGCTGTGGTTGGAGAAATAAATTCCTGCCAACTTCATGCACAAGAGAAATGTTTCTTGCTAGAATTACTGGCTGAATTGGAGATTTGTCCATGGGAGCTATTCAGTAATTACTACTACCAAGAGTGTTTCATATTGGCACCTCTCACTGTTGGAAACAAAGAATTGCAAGTTGGTTCCAAGAAGAGGGAATTTGTTGTAAATATCAACAGGAAAGTCAATGCTCTCATGGAAGCGTAGCAACTGAAGTGTCACAGGAAGAATCTGAATACCTCAGCTAAAAGGACAGCTCTGAGTATTTCAATAGGAAGCAGTCATGGGATTTTATTCCAGTAATTTGCCATGAATGTGAGCGTAGTTCTCTTCTGTAGGTCTGTTCCTTTCTAGTCTGTTAGTAATTTATAGGTTTACACTGTTTCTTGCCTAAATTCTCAAGAGTCAGAGTTACTGACTTAGAACTGTGCTTCCCAAAACCTAACATGAATATAAATCATCTGGGAATCTTGGTGAAATGCAGATTAAATCAGGACGTCTTGTATGGGATCTGAGATTTTCCGTTTCTAACAGGCCTCCTAGTGATGCTAAAGATGTTTGTGTACAGATGGTGGTTTTAGTGGTGATAGGCACCCCAGGCCAAAAAGGATGTCTTATTATCTTTAGAACAAGGTTTGGGACCAGGCTTCTTACTGTGCCAAGCACAGCTATTTCCATGGGAGTTATAACAGCAAAAGAGAAAGGACTGGCTAGCACTCTCAATTGTACCCCGTGAAACAGTTACTTTCCGGTGAGTGTTGGCTTCAGTGCTGCCTTTCTGTAAGCTTTGACCTTGAAGATCCAAAGACAGCCAGACACTTGGAGCTGTCTGCTCACCACATTACCTCTTGCCTTAATTGCGGGACATGTGGAAATAACCTTGGTTTTCAGTAGCCTATTAAACAGTGGGGAGAACTGTGCTCACCTGTGATTTCAATCAACATGTGCGCCCCATTTTAGAAACAACCACTTTGGCAATGGAGGTGTAGGAGCAAAGACTGCAGTCTCATTGTTTCTTCCTTGACATTGTGGGAAATGTTTTAGTGGGGTTTTTCAAGGCAAATTCTTTCCTACCCTACAACAGAAGGGATCATCCTAGTATACACACTTAAATCTGATCATAGTCATCCATGATTCACCATCAGGGTAACAACCAAGCTTTTGAGCTCACGGGGGCTCCTCAGAACTGACCTCAGCCTGTCATGCTATGCCATCTCCCACAACCCTGCTGCATGCCCTAGGTCATACCTTATCATTTGCCATCAACTCCATTAGAGAGACTTCTGGATGGTATAATTTTGCCACAGACCTCTCCTCCTGAAATATGTTTCTATATTTCCACTTCTTATTTCTGCTTATCCATTGATATTTTCATCCACAATTAATGACATTATTTTTAAGTTCCAACAGTTAAATACCCAAAATATCATCTCGCACTGTGTACTCACATTTGCACGTGCATTTACTTACAACAAATAATTTAAACCTCATGTATTTTGTGGATGAGCACAGCGGCCGCTCAGCATGTCTTTGTTAAATGAGTGAAGGGATAGAAATAAAGAATCACTTGGTTTGTAGGGGAAGCATTGGAGAGGCAATGGTTGGGGAGTCCCAAGAAAGTGGGGGACGAAAACAAGAAAACCCAGAGGCAAACCACAGAGTGGGCAGGCGGGCACATGCACTGACCGGACGCTGAGGGCGTCTCTGCCGTCTGCTGCTCACCTGATGGCTCTGAGTCTGTTTGCTCCCAGTAAATTTGAATGGTTCTTCAATCCTGAGAGTCATAACTGCTGGAATATTTGCTTCTTCTATTGAAACCGTCTTTGTCTTTTTATCAGTAAAGATGCTAGTGCTTCAAAAGCAGATGAACTGAAAGTCAACACCAAAGGGTGACCCATTGAAATGGCAAAGGAGGTAAATCAAACATCAAATAAAGTCGATCCCTTCACTCTCGCTGGCTCTTGATTGTTTCTTAGAAGATAAAATATTTAGCCCCTTCCAGAACTTTGGAATTGAGAGGCTTCTGTGACTAAAAGAGGTTTTTCACAGCAGATTAGATCTATGTTTCCCTGGAAAACATTCGTGCTCATGAGGTCAATGGTCGAGCTTTATTGTATTTTACTTATTTCAAAGGAAAGAAATTGATTTTTCTTTACAGTAGTTTTTCTGTCTTTTCTTGTCTTCTCATACCATCCCTAAG
>RJWM01043560.1:0-13745 GCA_004363535.1 Dasyprocta punctata | reverse complement strand
GCTGTGCTCTGAATTGTGTTCCCTCATAAATCATATGTAGAAGCTTGACCCTCATTGGGATCGTGTTTGAAAAATTGGTCTTCAAGCAGATAAGATTAAAAGAGGTCATGCAAGTAGGGCCCTTATCAAAGAAGAGACACCAGAGTTTGTGTTTCTCTGTCTCTCTGTCTCTCTGTTTCTTGGTCTCTGAGTCTCTGAGCCTCTGGCTTGCTGGATCTTTCTCTCTCCTTCTCTCCACAAAGAGACCTAGAATAAATGCATAGACTATAGGCACATGGCTGTCAACTCCAAGTCAAAAGAACAGGCCACAGAATGGAACCAACCTAGCCAGCACCTTGATGCGGAACTGCCCAGCCTCTTGAACTGTGAGAGATGAATTTCTGCCATTTAAATTGCCCAGATAGTGACATTTGATTATAGCTGAGTGTACTAAGGCACACCTACATATTTCTACTGTCTTTTAACAATCTTTCACAAGTTCCCTCATTCTTTTTAATCCAATTATGCTGAACTGCTCAGAGTTCTCTGTCCTCACTTCCTTATGTCTTCTATGTCTAACAGGTGCTTTACCTTTCTTGATATTTTGTTCTGAGACTATCTTAGAGTGTCCTCATTATCTTTCAAATTGTGTGTTATTCCTCCAATTACTCTACCCTTTTTGTCATATTATATTACAATAATATCTTTAAATTTTCCTTTCAAATTTTTACTTTCATAAATTCCTTGAAATGATAGACTTTGTTTTATTCACCATTTCATTATTTTCACTTAAAGTAATTGTTTATTTGGAAGTGGTTGAATAAAATAATGGGCATAAAGTCTCATGAGAATGTCATATTTACTAAAGGTAACACAATTCATAAGTTAAAGAATATTTAAATCAATTCCTCTATACTTTTTCAGAGAAGTAATACATAATATATTTATTCTTGATGTTAATGTATTACTTCTTTTAGGAATTTCAGCACAAAATATACAAATAGTTCTGGGTGTTTATGATAGAAACACAATATAGGTGATATCAAAGAGAGTCAAAATATTAATCTAAATGATCACGAAAAGACGCAAATTCTTTTATCTCCAGTCCTTATATTAAAAAAAGTTCACAATATTTTATTTAAAATTAATAAGTGGGGCCAAGGATTTAGCTCAGTGGTTCAAGCACTTGCTTGGTAAACACAAGGTCATGAGTTCAAGCCCTGGTACAAATAAATAAATAAATAAATGAATATAAAATTAATACATATAAAAATGAATCACTCATTGTAAGTACTCTGGTCTATGAAGTATCACAAAGTAAATCAAGCCATGCAATTATCTAAAGTAAAGAAAATCAGTTCACTTGTTGTGCTTCCTAATTTCTAGTCTCCTCTTTCCAAAGCTAGCTAACTATTCATATTACTATTAACAACTCAGAACAGTTCACAGCTTTTTGAACATATACAGTAAATGGCAGAATATTCTGTGTTTTCCCAACTTGCTTTCTATTCTATTGCTCATTATTTTTGGAAGTCATATTTTTTATCTAGTGGTGTTGGGGACCACAAATTCACAGTGGCTTGTTTTATATACTTCCCTAAAGGATAAACAGAGACTTGGTAATATTTGTATCACCCTAGTGAGATTTTCTATTATCCCATTAAAGGTGAACCATCCTCTCTCACCTACTAAGACCAAGAACACTAAGATTAAGACTAATAGTAAGACTAAGACTAAGATTGACTAAAAGATTCTCCAAGGCAAGCTCCATTTCAGCATAAAACCACCACTGCCCACTGAGTCATCAAATAAGCCCTTACTCACTCAATAAACATCAAGGTTCTGACTGCCTCATGGCCTTTTGTTTCTCATGAACAATTGGCCCTCCTCCTGTACCGCTATTTTGTCTCTTTGTCTCTCATTGTGCACCACAACATCTGGGGGAGACTGGGGCTCACTGCAGGGGTCTCTGATAAAGCTATATTATGTACTCATTCAGTGCATCATTGCATTTTATGAATGCGGTACTATTAATTTGTCTCCTGGATTGATAATAGATATTTGAATTTTTTCCAGTTAGACATTCTAAAAACTAACTTTGTTATAACAACCTTATCATGCATGTGGGGGCTGTGCACATATGTGCATTTATGTGAAGCATATATCTAATAAGGTATGTTTCTATGTGTGCCTAGAATATGCACAATTAAGCTTTCATAGTTAATGCAAACACTTTTACAAAATAATTATTCCATTTCCTATTTCTGCTACCAATATTGGTGGTTATTTTAGTTTACTTTCTCATCGCTGAGACACAATACCAGACACCCACAAGTTAAAGGATGAAAGGTTTATTTTAGGCTACAGTTTGTAGAAGTTTCAATGCATAGTCAGCTGGCTCTAAGGCAGGGCTGCACGGCAGAGGATGGCACAGTGGCACTGTGGAGTACAAACAGTCTGTGTCATGGCAGGCAAGAATTAGGGATCACTCAGGCAGGAATTTAATTTGCTTTATGATTTTGGGGAAGATGGCTGCATTTCTGTTTGTGTGGGGAAGGTAACCGTAGTGCCATTTGCCATCTGGTGTGGAGTTTCCAAGATTTTGCTGAAAGTTTTTGTTTGTGAACTGAATTGTTTATAAACAAAGGCGTTTGTGGACTGAGGTACTACTGTCATGATACATAGATACAGTTATATAAATACATCCAGGCCATGACCACAGAAACCCACCTCATCTCACCAGGATTCACCTTCCAAAATTGCACCCCGGTTTAAACTCATAAGTAGACTAATCAAGTATCAAATACCCTTGATTCAGTCAATTCCCAAAAGCTGCACTTCTGGGTACATGAGACTTTGGGAAGACCTCTAGATATGAGCTACAACAGAGGTTATATTGTTTCCTATCACCATCAATACTTGTTACTGTGTATCCTTTTCATTTTATATTTTTAGTACTCCATTCCTGCTAATATTTTCACTGAAGTTAATATGACTCAATGAAAATAGTTTTCATTTTCCTATATAACTAAGAAGAGACGGAAAAGGGGAAGCAGTGCTCTCTCCTCAATATGCGCTAGTACCCATCCGTGTCTCTTTTTTCTCTTTGTGAATTAAACCAAGTAATCTTTCTAAATCTTCGAGAGTCTCAGTGTGAAGGAAAGATTATATATTCTACACCACTTTTTATAGCTGTTTTACACTGAATGCAAGAATTGTTTTTCCCAGGATATTTTTTAATCTTAGCTCTGAAAACAGTTATTTTTTTCTTGTAATGAATTATAAATTTAGAGTACACAGTTTAACCTCTTGGTAGAATTGTTTTAACACCGTATTTATATTTCTGGTGTTCTTTGCTTTCTATATTCTTGTGAGAGAAGCCATCACCAGTCATGCAAACATTTAATTGGTTTATTTAAATATTATGGGTTTACTTTAATAGACCATTGGATTACTTAATACTTAATGTTATTTATAAAAATTCCTCTAATATTCACAAAGCATAATCTAGTAATACATAACAAAATAACTTAATTTGTTTATCCTTCATATGTATGCATATTATGAATCTGATTTGAAATTGATACTTTGAAAAATATCACATGCAAATCTTTTTTGACTTTTGAAGTTTCTCAATAAACAAATGAATATGTGCTGATTTTGATGAAAATAAAAATCAGAATTCTGATATGGCTTCATATTTTCCTAGTAAATAAATCTTCTAATTCCAATGTATTTGCAAAGACACATTCTGATTACAATGATTGCTAAATTTCAATTTTTTCCAACATTTCTTTACTATGTTTAATATTTTGCACATATTATTTAATGTATTTTATTCTTTTCCAAAATAAAATTTTTCTTACCTATTTACCTTACATATGACTCAATTATTATAATGTTTTTTATAAAATCAAACTCCTCTTAGTAATATTAGTGACCTAATCAGAATGCCTAGTATTTTTTAACTGGAAAAGCATGATAGCATATATTATTTTAAAATGTTTGAAAAGTGCATGTTAACAAGCAGTATAAGTCTATAAATGTGTGTACTTGGCAGGTAGGTAATGAATAGAACATTGAGTTTTTCTTAATATTATTTTTTTAACCACAGATGTAAGCACACTCTTCATTTTTGTTTGCTTTCACTCTTCTTTTAAAATTAATTGCTGTTTCATTTGTCAGTAGATCATCACTATGTATGCTTATTATACCTCATACACGTGTGTATGTGTGCAGAAACGTATGAATGGACAGTGAAGAAAAATTATTGAAGAATTTAAAAATGTGAATCTATTTAATGGAATGTTAAAATATTTGCTTAGAAGAGAATAATTGCAAAGGGAAATGATATGCATGTGAATATCTAGCATTTCCAGTTTGGTTTAGAAAACAAAATATTAATGGTGTGACATTACTGGCTTCCATCTTGACTTTATTGGACCAGGTAAAACAAATTATCGTATATTGCTTAAGACATTCTGCTTTACCTTGATGCCTAACCTTCAACAGATGCACCTTCAGGCACAGTCTTAATGTGTTCTCATGTTCTACACTGACTCTCTTGAGGGCCTAGTCCTGTCTGACTGCCTATAATACTTCTACCTAACTTAGTTGTGTATAATATTAAGACCTACAAATTCTACCTTCAGCTCAAAATGCCTCTTCTTAGAATTCACTCTTCAAACTATAAGGAAAGCCATGAGATAACATAAAAGGTCCCAGAGGAAGCTGAACCAGACTCTTTGCTGTCTTGGCTGAGATGCTCGCCAACAGCGTGCACAAATGCTATACCACATGAGTGAGGGTGTTGAAACTGTCAGCCGTCCCTGCATCTCCATCTACATCATGTGGACCAGGAAGGGATCAACTTACTGATTTATGAGCAAATAAAATGGATAGAGTGGATAAGACGTTGTACACTTCCAAGTACTGCAGCGCATTTTTTAAGGTTTTTTTTCAGACTTTAATATTATTAAATTGTTATCTTAATCACAAGTAACACCTCATATGACAAAGTAGGAAGATATAAGGTCTCAAACTACATTGTTTCGACATTAGGACTAGTCTTAAATACAAAATACAGTACTTCACCTTGATTTTACCTTGTATTTTTAGCCAGTTGTGTTACATTAGTCAACAAAACATTCATCATCTTTAGTTTTCTGGTGCATAAATATAGGGGTTTATGGCTACAACTGTATTCAACAACTGCAAAGTCTTCAATGTGAAGTGCTATTTGTGATTGTAAAGCAAGAATGGGAAGTTTACTTGTCGATTTTCTCTTATACCTTGAAGCAGAGGTTTGACATGAGTGCCAAGAGAGGAGATAACTGTTCAGAAGTGACTGACTTCATTCTTTTAGGCATCAGGGTTCGTCCAGAGCTGCACAGTCTCCTCTTTCTACTGTTCCTGGTTATTTATGGGATGGTACTTCTGGGGGACCTTAGCGTGACTGGCATCATTATGACTGATCCCTGACTGAACACATCAATGTATTTCTTCCTAGGCAACCTCCCCATCATGGACCTCTCCTATTGCACTGTTATTGTACCCAAAGCCATAGTCAACATCCTATCTCAGAAAAAGACCATATCATTTGCAGGTCGTGTGACCCAGCTCTTTCTCTACGCACTTATCTTTTTTTTTTTAATGCAGCAGAAAATACTTAAAATACACTAATCAAATGTAGATGTATGTAACAGTTTGGGTCTAGACTCTTGGTTGTATATTATTGTTCAGTTTCAAAATGTTACTTTGTTACTGCCTCAAAATATTTTAAATATCTTTATATCGCTTCAGAAATAGATACGTTTGACCATTTCTACTTGATACAAAGAATGTGAGTGAAACAATTGCAATTTTTATAGAGATTGCATATTAGTGGTATAAATATAGGTAAATCTGAAGACAGAAATGTATAATTTTCTCTACATTTTTAGACCATTTCATATTTTGAAATTTTTGTAATTATGCTTTCAGTGTTTACCAATCTTTTACTTATATTATTACTAAGGACTTTATATTCTTAGTATCTTTCTAACTTTTATGTTTTTATATTCTGTTAGTGAAGTGTAAAAATAAAATTGAGTCTTTGTGTATATGGTAAGTTTACTTGTAATTCTCTCTTGCTAACTGATATATTAATTATAGGTCCCTTTATATTTCATATTGAAATTAGATAAATAATTAAAATAATTCATTTTCTGTCCAATGAAATATGTGTATCACTATTATAGTGTTGATAAAATCTTTATGGCAGACTTATGTTGTTCCCTATCATAAGAGCAATTGCTCCACTGTTGCACCACAAAGTATGATGTGTGCTGAAGCTCATTTTGTAATGTGTCTTTGTCACATTATTTTTTAATTCAGTTATTTATATAAATCCTACTTTTTTCACTTGGAAAGTATTTAGGTTACACTTTTGTATTGGAAGATCTAAAACAGTAAGTAGAAAGTTTGTGGAAAACAACTAAAATCCTATTAAGAAATAAAGGTAAATATTAAATTGCATTAATGAATATGCAATCAAATATAAGTAAATGTTTTTATATTCAAAGAATAAAAATAAATAAAAATGTTTTCCTTTAAAGTAGTGGATTCAAGTAAGTGCATTTTGCCAGACTGCCTTAAGGTTTTATAAAAACCACAATATTTAGAAATATAAAAATTACACTGACATGAGTAATGATATTACAGGATGGAGTACCATTTCTACTTCAGAAAATTTGATATGTTCTTAAATTGGCCAGAGTTATATAATAAAAATGAAGCTTGGAATAAAAAACTCACATCATGAAAACGGAGATCATGCGATATTTTCACTAAGTTATTAAAAATAAAGTTAGACTAATTGTTGGGGTTTAAGTGTAAAATTTACAACCTTGTGGCTGCAAGGTGATTGGTTCACAGGTAATAACTCATCAGTATTGATGAGTTTCATAATTGGTAGCTGAATGTTCTGTTAGGAGATGAGGCCGGATTGGAGGTTGGTTTGTGGAGAAGCCTCCTGGAAGAATGTATGCTTCTCCTCAGCTTCTTCTGCCTTCTCTGCTTTCTGGATGTTACAGTCTGAACAGCTGTCTTCTGCCATGCTCTTCTACCAGGTCATCTCTGCCTTGGAATCAACTGACCATGGACCTAACCTGTGAAGCAAAATAAGCCTCTCCTGCATTAAGTTATGGGTATCAGGTATTTGGTCTATGTATGTTAATTATGCACTACCATATTGTTATTGAGATGAGTTAAGCCAATCTGCTCCTCTCCTTTTACTGTGAACACATTGAAGAAAAATTGTTTTTTCCTGGAACAAAACTAAAAACCTTGCTGTCTTTTAGAAGATGTACTTGCTTTCTTTGGTGTGTGTACTCTTTATCATTGTATATGAGAAAATTGTAAAAAGTATCCTATTTTAATACTCAGAAATAATTTTGAAGGACATTTCAATAACTTTCTCATTTACAGACAAAATACTCAACGCACACAAGTTAAAGGAAGAAAAGTTAATTTTAGCGGACAATCTGTAGGGGTTTCAGTCCATAGTTCACTGACTCCAAGGCAGGGATCCAAGGCAGAACGACAAAGCAGAGAAGAACGCATCCACGGCGTGGAAGACAGGAAGCAGGCAGACAACTTTTCCTTTCTTATTCCATCCAGGTTATAAACCTTTTGGTTGGTATCACCCATACCGGGATGAAACTTCCTTCTTCAGTAAGTCAATCATTCACATTTTTTAGTTACTTTTCTCATTGCTGACACAACATACCCAACACCCAAAGTTAAAAGAAGGAAAGGGCTATTTAGCTCAAAGTTTGTAGAGATTTCAGTCCGTAATCGACTGGCTCTGAGGCAGGTTGTGTTTTCAGAGGACAGCTATTCATGGTGGGCAGAAGACTGCAAAAGCAAGAAGGGATTTTTAACAGCATCTTTCTGTCCATTTTTTATTGTATAGAGACCTCTGGGATTAGGGCAATGTCAAACCAATCAACGGACTGATTTAGTAATCCCACACCCTTAATACCAGCTTCACACACTCTAGACTCAGCCACCTCCGAAAAAGTCCCACCTAAGATTGTATGAGGCTTTAGGGGGAATACTGAGAAGCAAAACGTAATACACACCCAGAACTATAATGAACCAATCAGTGGATTGATTCAATATCACACACTCGTAATCTAGCCACTTTTGTCCTGTGAGCACCTGAGGCTTTGGTGGGACATCTTGATACAACCCATAACAAAGGGGCACGAACAAAGACACACACACACACACACACACACACACACACACACACACTAGTAGCCTCACTTTTTCAAAGGGAGATCCACTAAGATGAAATCCATTAAACTGCTCACAAGGGAAAAATGTCAAATTTACTTGATGTACATTTTAGAAGCATTTCAAGCAAAACAACTTGTTATTTATTCACAAACTAATAGTGATTCTCAATCCAGTGAGGTGTTGGAATATTTTGCATAATAAACAGCTTTTGGAAAGGTCAACTACAGGAGGCTCTGAATCTAACGGTCAAACTGAGACTGAATATTAATATTTTGTGTTTTGTAGGCAATTCCAAGGTGTCACAAAGACTCACAATTACTGTACAATAACTACCTGGAATTTTTTTTTCCTGTGAGTCTTCTTTTGTATTTGCTGGCTCAATAACGCTTGTGAAAAAGGAAACACAAACTAGTTTATTTGGTTCACTGGTTGTGCTTCTGAAGTTCAAATAAATAAATCTGAGGTCACTTAGATTTGGGAAATGTCTTCTACTCTTTCATACCACACCAAGGTGGTCACTCAGAGAAAATGAACAGTCACAGACCTCCCAGAAAACCAAACACATAAGGTGGAATGAGAGATAATACTGCTGCTGAGTTTCGGGTTCTGAAATTTTTCTAAAACTTTGAGAAAGGAAATATTCTTGAGTGGAACCTGCTTTGAGCACAACGGAAACCTATAAATAGAAGATACTAGTCACTACTCTTTTCTTCCTAGTCAAGCTCATTTTTTTTTTCATCCTCTAGTCCTAAATTTTATCAGTGATGGAAAACTGGATTTGAGTGCATCAAAGACTAACAAACATTAGGACTCTGCAACTTCAAACTTGCAATTCAGGTAAATTCTGGCCCATATGGTCAACTACTTTAATAAGATGCTAGAATTTTATAAACTCTCTTGATTCATATTTCTATAGCTAGTTTATTATTTCAGGTAATAATTTGTATGGACCACATAATTTCAAAACATATATTTTAAAGTTTACATTCTACCAATTACATTTTTTAAAAATTATAATTGTTAACATAAATGTACTTTGTCTGAATATACTGAACAATAAGCAAAACAGGAAGGTTCAAGATAAATGCCAAAGAAAACTAAATGTCAGAAGAAAATTTGGGAAAAATAAGTGACATGGACTCAATAATCTCCATCTTTTGTTTCGTCAGTCCTAAATTTGATTTAACTTTGCTTTAAGTGTAGCTGTATGAGAGAAAAAAATTAAATGACCATGTAGGGCTGGAGATGTAAATGAGCTGTAGAGTATTTGCCTATCCTGAGCTAGGCTCTGCATTCAATCCCTAGCACAGCAAATAAAAATATTAAAATAACCATAAAAATTCTAAGTATAGATGATCTGTAAAAATTGTAATGTGAAATGTATGCAGAAATTTGAATAAAAATATATGAGTAATAACATCAAATTATGGAAAATATCTTAAATGCATAAATAAAATGAATTTTTAAGCAAAACATAGAAAAGAACAAATACAACAAAATATATAATGTTCACAAAGACAACATGATTTTGTGTAATTAGATGCTGTTTGGGAATATATTGGCAATAACATAATTAATTGAATTACTCTAAATTATTTTCTAAAAAATAAATATTATGTAATTTTGATAATTAAAATTGAATATTAAATTAGGAATGTGAAATACTATTAATCATATGCAGCAATAACTCCAAAAACTGATAAATATCTTTGGGTCTAGTGTTTTTTAACACCAGTTTCATATTTCCCTGTGATATGGATGATTAAATTTTAAATGCAATTGCTTTCATCCCTCATCCTTATAGCAGTTTTTCCATTTTCAACATCTTTAAAGCATCTGTGAAGTTTTCATGTGTATAGGTCTGCTTTTTCTTCTAGCAGTAAACACATTAAAAGTTTGTCAGTATCCCTCTTGGAGACCAACAATGTGCAGTGCACATTATTCAGTAAATATTTGCTGAAGCCTGTATCAAAGTATTCTGTGAACAAACATTGTATGTGCACAAGTACAGGTGCGGCTTGCAGTGTTTAAATTCTGCATTAGACATTCTGTAGTATTTAATTTGAACCATTAAATATGGGTACACTTACTGAAAAGATACATAGAAAAGTTGATGCTATTTATATTTGTATCTCAAAATAATTTTATTCTTAAATAATTCATGTATATTAACACACTAGGTTTAATTTAACTGTTAAAAGTACACAACTACATTTTTCTATGCATGCAACAAATATAATTAAATACAACTCTAATGGCTTTTCCTTACTGTTTTGAAATAGAGTTTTATTTGTCTTTACAGTGGCTTTATTTTAAACACTAAAATGAATTAGTATAGGCCTTAAAATTTTTTCTTACTGCCTCATTCTTTATTTTCTGCCAGTATCAGGCAGAACTTCACTATCATCTTCAAAAGGTTGTTTAATGTTAATTTTGTTTAAAATTAAACATTAAAATTAAATTTATGGTGTAAATCCTATTTAAACTTATAACATTAAGGCTCAATATCATGAGCTACGTCCCTTCCCTAGTCTGCGAATAAAAGTGAATACAAAACCAAAGTGAATCTTTGCTATTCAAGTCAGAGTTTTGTGTTCAGTCATTCCTATGACCTGAGTGTGGGAAGACTTCTTTCCCCAATGAGGTAAGTTGGAGGAATTAAAATAGAATTTTAAAGGAAGTTCTTACCTATATAGCTGATAAAAAATTGGTGACAGTTACTCAATAGCTAAATGGTAATTAGTCAGCTTCTACCCATTTAAATCTAGAAAATTTCTGAAGAACTAGAGTAAAAAGTTAATATAAGAGAGTTTTACAGTTTAGAAAGGATCAAGTCCAGCAGAGTAAATATCCTCAATAAATTTCCAAAAGATAAAATCCAAAAGCAAGAGAGTAAAAAATGTATGAATTGAAAGGGAAAAAGTTCTTTAAATTGAAAACAAAGAAAAATGTCATTAATAGTGAAATGACTGAAAATGAACATTCTGTATTATTTGGAAAACTACATAAATTAGAACTACAGTATAGTTAAGTGTTTTAAGATCTAAATTTATTTTCTTCTTACTTGTTAAGACAGATGAACAAGATTCAGAGTACTATAAATAAATTTTCCTGGGCTCATATGGTTTGGGCTGAAAAGAACATGACTGGCAAAGTACATGGTGCAGGACCATATAAATTGCAATGCAAATGCATGTAAATGAGGTCTTACTGGGTCGGATAGGTTCTAATGGGGTCACCATAGTGTTTGAGGCCCTTCAATGCAATATGTTACACAACTGCAGAGTGGAGTATTTAGAAGAGTCTCAATGAGCTCTTCTAAAGCAGTTATGAGACCATATTCTTGAGCAGCTTAGACCACAATCTGTTGCAGAGTTTCTTACCCAGGCTCAGGTGCCCTTCTCCCACCAACTGCTGCTGCCTAACTAATTACCTATTCAGTCATCACTGCTGCTTTTTTCCCCTGGAAAGTAATGAAAAAAATTGACATGAGAGTGTAAATATCTCTTCAAGTTCATGATTTCAATTCTGTATGACAAATGTCAAATGAGATTGTTGGATCATGTAATACCTTTTTTTTATTTTTGGAAGAACCTTCATATTGTTTTTCAGAGTCTATATAAATTGCAATTCATTACATGAAATAAACGACTCACAAAATAACACTGCATGATTCTAGATATATAAGGTATTTAAAATAACCTCAAAAATGGAGAAGGTACAAGCTAAGCTTTTAGGTTTCAGGAAACAACAAATGCAGATTTACTGTTCAGTGGTTATAATATTTCAGTTATACAAGCTGATAAACTTCTAGAAATACACAATACAATATTGTGTCTACAGTGTACTGTGCACTTAAAAATTAGTTGAGAGAAGATGGCATGTGTTTTCAAACAAAACATAAAGCAACCAAAAATTATTGTTACTCTAGATATGAGTGTTTAATCGTGTTCAATACATAAAATTTATAATACTGGATTGCCACATAAAAGTTTCCAGGAAAGCAACTCTAGGAGGGCCGCTATCCAACAAGCAATGTGAGGTACACTGCTTGAATGTTCTTAAAGGTTTTCCCATCATCAGTAATACTGGTTTTCCAATAGCATGTATAAAATCTTCTCATGCTTGACATAAATCACTAGCCTGACGTAAGTCATAGTTGTTTTCTGTTAAGTTAGAAGTGTCTTTGTTTTAGCTGCTATAATGATAAAGAACCATAAACTGAGATGTTTCAACATCAAAAATTTATTTTTCACAACCCTGGGTCTGGATGTCCAAGACTGGAGTGCCAGAATGGTCAGGTTCTGATGAGGACCGTCTTCCTGGCTTGCCGGTGGTTCTGTTCGTGCCACGTCTTCACAGGCTGGAAAGTAGTACAATTTCTCATAAGATAAGTACCATCATGAGAACACACCCTGACAGACCTGCTACTTCCCAAAGCTTGTCTGATAAATATCATCAGTATTGTAAGAGATAAGTATATGAACTTCGAATGATACAAATTTGCAGTTCATGAGAGGAGGCTAGTTTGGAGTATGTGGTCCACAATATTGATAAAGATAAAAACTCACTCTTCCATTATCTAGCCTTGACATACATTCTCAAACGTTAACAATGCGTCTTCCCACAAATGTATGCTACCTTTATTCTATGACAGGCCCTGCACACTGTGCTATGTTGGCTTCATTAAGGAAAGCAATGTGGCTGGTTTTCTCTTGAGTTGTGTACTTGCCCATTTTTTTTCTGGGAACCTGTTCAGTTTTATAATTAGTGTGTTATGATACAATGGTTCTAATATTCTCACTCTCCAGGCCTCATGTAGAGCGTGGACCATTTTCTGCCTTTGTACAGACACAACAGTGCAGTCACCTTTGTGAATTGAACCCAGCAGAGCAATAAAGTTGGCCTTGCTTCAAATTCATGTCAGTGCTGCCTACTGGACAGGCAGTGCACAATCCCACATAGCACTGAATTTTGCTATTATTCACCTATAATTTTCACCACATCGGTCTTTGTCTTGCTTTCATTTTATTTTTATCTACTATAGAATTTCTTTCAGGCAAAGTATTTGAAAAATGTAAATAAAAATAAACTCCCAAAACAAAAATCTTCAGTACAAAGATAATAGAAAAATATGATTTTTTTTTCAGTAAATAAGCCTTAAACCAGAATGTGATGGGTATTCTGGGGAAACTGCTAAGTGATTGCAAGAATTGAAAGAACTCTCACCCTTCTACATATAAAATCAGGTACAACTCATTATTTGCATGTTTTCAACCAATCTTAAAGAGAACTTGACAGCCCTGTGTGTCACACATAATTGTTTCTAAAATCATCTTGTAATCAGGTTGATCAAAGGGGCTAGTTAATTAGCTTTATATGTAGAAGAAAAAACTTCCCATGTCGTGATAGGGTGTTATTTTACAAGTTGGAGCCAAGCTCCCCACTAAGAACTTACTTTCCTATTCACAAAGAAAGTGAGG